>WBMW01002465.1:0-37832 GCA_013396635.1 Penelope pileata | reverse complement strand
AAATAAGAAAAAGGTAGAACTCATAGGCAGAGATAAAAACTATTTACTAGGACAGAAAAGGAAGATAGAACAATAATGATAATAATGTATATATAAAATGAATAATGCATCTGCCAAATGTTGTCTAGCCAGTCACAAAGCAGTGGCAACTTCCCCAGTAAACTCCACTTAGTTTTATAGTTTTTTTTCACATTATATCATATGGTATGAAATATTCCCATGGTACAGATTAGATCAGCCATCTTGGTTCTGTCCACTCCCAGCTCTCTGTGCCACCCAGCTTCTTTGCTGGCAGGACATTAGAAGATGCCGAAAAACAGAAATGTTCTTGGCTCTGTACAGCATTGCTCAGCAACAATTAAAATATCAGTGTTAAACAATATCAATGTTGTTTTTCTCCTAAAACCAAAACATGTCATACCAGACACTATGAAGAAAATCAACTCTGTCCCAGTTGAAAGCAGGACAAGTTACTCAAGTAGCATCAAGTCTACCATCTCAGAGGATTTAAATGAGTATCTGGATACACAAGGATGGATTAAACTTTGTAATATTTTGACACATTCAGTTTTCAGAACATCTATGAAGTCTTGCTGCTAGAAAACAATGACATGGTCAGAGCATCCAACATGTTAGGAAAAAAATCCTTTGTCAGTTCTGAAGTACTCTTAAATACTTTGATATAGCTACAACTACTACTCCAAAAACATACACTCTTTGCTATACTCAAACGTCTATCAATGCACAGAAAATAAAATTGTCGCCCTCTAGACTGCCCTCATGAGGCCTCATATGGAGGCCAGGTCTGGGGTCCCCAGCACAAGAAAGATATAAAGCTGTCAAAGTTGATTCTTTGAATCAACTTCAGCTCTCAGGAGGACTGTATTATCCAATAAAGTAATCTCAGTCTATCACTAAAACTCAGATTCAATCAGGCCATTGGAATTGATTGGATTTTCTTCACATTTTTCTATAATTAGTTCTGCATCAAAATTATTCATACTTAAAAATAAAGTGCACCATATACAAATATATTTCTTTCTTTAATTCTTTTACTGTGAACATTAGGGAAAGAAATAAACTATCTAACTAGATGCAGCTACGACAATTAGATACAGATGACCCATGTACTTTTTGTCTCCTCACAGCAGGAAAATAACTGTAAACAGCTCACTGAGAGACCTTCTATCAGTAACATTCACTGTTATTCTAAAGATAGTCAAAGCTTAAAATTCATATGCTAAACTCAGTAAATGTATTAGGAAGATGTGTGACAAAATTATCTGTTTGAAAACTTTATAGCTATTAATAGTAGGTGTTGCAGGAATGCCTAGAATTCTTAACAAACAGACAAGAAAATGACAAGTTGACTTAATGTCCCTCGACTTTAGACACTATAATCTGTATCTATAACTAGGGAATTTAAGATACACTTACTGTCAATGGAGACTAATATGCTTCTTCAGAATGTGATTCCTATTCCTTAATTGTAGGAGTTTGTAACCATATCGATAGCCTCTGAGAAGAATATATTTATCTGCACTGACTATAAACTAGCATGGAGAATGTCATATTAAAGGGTAATGCTTGAACGACACCCGATTTGGCACTATAAGTCCAGTTGTGTTCAATATACGAACTATCATGCTTATACATTCACTGACAGTGCACTGCCTGATTCGTCTAGCAACACTCAATGATCATATGATCAGCAAAATTCGCCTAAAGGTTGGTACTTTGTCAAGAAATGACAGACTTTGGGCCCAGGGATAACAGATAAATAGTTTTTTTCAGTGCCTTAGTGCCATCAAGTATCTGTCCTGGCGTTGTTCTTAGACTCAGTACATCAGGTTTCCCTAATGTTAATAACATCTAAGATTGCCTAGGGAACTATTATGGATTACAGAACTTGATTGCAGAATTTTCACATTGTTCTACCTTCTGTGCCATGAAATGGCATACAGGCTGTGTTCAGCACCATACCCCTGTGGATCTCTACCTTACTTTCCAGTGAACAACGTCATACCTTAAGCAGTTATTCCACAGAGATAGCAGGCTGAGATACAGGTATTGACATGGTAGATACCAGCATTTAGTCAGATGATTCTTGATTATGAAAAAGAAACTTGTTGCTCCAATGAATTTACAAGATAAACAAGACAAAGAAGTGGAGATTCAGAAAAATTAATTACTTTGCACAGAATATGAATGTAAAAGGTATATCTTCTGCATCCTACTAAAATATTTTAAACAGAAGACTGCATCTTCATTTTTCAGTATTCAGTTGTTCTCTCAAAGCTCTTCCCTTTAGCACCCTGGAAAAGTTGCCATCTATATTACACTGCTATGTTTACGACAGTTTTATTTGTTTTCCTTTCTAACTTATTTCCATTGTACTAAAAATGCTGTTTGTTTCACTTTTGCATAGAGAGCTCATAAAATATTGAAAGACTTCAATAATTTTCAATCATTCTGCACTGCACATAGAGATTTAAATTTCAATGTGTTTTTTTTTTTTTATTAGCACTTTAATTTGGAAGATTCTAGGCTTCTACAAGATTTAAAATTATTGGAGCATTTCGAATTATTATAAGCTTTCCAGTAAAGATGCGACTATGGTCTGGGCTTGTAAAGTGTAGCACAATTTAAATTTAATCTAAATTATTTAAGTGCTTCAGACTTCAGGGAGATTTTCAATCTTCCAAACTGGGATTCATGTTCAGAGACTAAAGCAATCTTATAATGCAAAGTGCTTCCATCATTCTAAAGACCTGAGGGCAGCATTCAGAACAGGCCTTTTTTTATTATCAGTTTGTTAATTTAAATTATTAAATTATTTGCTGTCATCTCTAGTATAGGGAAGGGAAACAAGGAAAATAAGAATAACGGGAAGCTACTGTTTCCTCTAGTAAGTTTAAGGTAACAACTTTCCCATTGGATTAGGTATTAAGATAATGTGAAGAACACTATTTTGCAATGTACATTTTGAAACCTACTGGAAGCTGTTACATGATCTATAACCTCACCCATGACCATAGGTTTTAAATCTATTAAAATGATATATTTATTTATTTTATTTATTTATTTTATTTAAATGATAAAACACATGTAACTTTAACTTTCACTTTTGCTGAAGAGTTATCTTGAATATATCGGTTTCTGATTCATACAGTCCTGTGAAGTGAAATTGCAATTATCAAGTACCTGTATAAGAATTCTGCTAGCATCACCAGTACTTTTGGAACTGAAATGTTTCTGCTCTTCTAACACATTAACATAACTAATTCTACTGGTCTTTTACATCATTCTGACAGACATATTGCTCACAGTTCTCATTCCTTTTTCATAGCTGTATAAAACTTCCAAAGACAGTAATCTATGCTGTAAAGTTAGTATTAAAAAGTGTCAGCATCACTAATATTTCAGAAATGAGCTTTCAGATTCAGCTTGAGTAAAAGATTCAATAAATCTTTTGTACAAATCAAGATAAATAGATCTTACTACAGTGACTATCTTAGTCCCAGAAAGTCAAATTTAGAGAGCATTTGCTCCAAACATCCTGTAGTCTCCAAATGCATTTGCCAGCTATAATATCTGATATATTAAGAATATATAGAACTGTAATCATTTTTTTCTTTATAAACAATGGTTTGCTAGAGTATTGTCTAATTTCCGTTAAAGGACACTAAGAGCACTCCTGGGAAGTGTAACTGTATTTATACACATATTTTTAAATGATTTTAATTGCTTTAGTTATTTCCTAGCACTTTTAATTTGTTTGTTTGTGGTTTGTTTTGCTAGCCAGCAATCTCTCAAAATAATATGTAAGAAATTCTTGAGTGTTAGCATGGGTTATGGGCCATTCCCAATAGTCAAATTAAGGGAGATCGTACTTTCTCCAGAATGTGTAGGAATTTAATATCATAGATACTAGCTGTTAAGAGCCAGTTGATATGACTGAGAGAATGGGTTTATGTACTTCTAATATATTGGTTTAATTTATCTCAAAATCCCTCCAGGCACAGTTTTTATGATTTTTTTTTTTTTTTTGAGACGTAGTTTTGAACTTAGATGTTATGAAGACTTACGTATAAACTTTCTTTACCAAACTGAATAATTCCATTTGTTGGAAATATTATATGTTTTTGGTCAGAATTACAGTCCAACCATTTGTTATATGTTGCTTTCACCACTCATAGATTGGCAAATTCGTAGATGAATTTACTAATTTGCAGTTGAAAGGTCTAGTTGAAGGTCTAGTAATATCCATAAGATGCCAGTGTTCCTAATATACTTCAGTAGGTTAAACATTCTCTGAGAAAAGTTTTAAACATTAGCATCTTGATTATGTACCCCATTTATGGATTTCGGAGAACCCTTGAGGGAAGGTACATGTATGACTGTAACCTCAGCAAAAAGCAGTGCATGAGAATAGGCATGTCCTCTGATCAGCATCTACTTCAGAGTAGATAAATCTGAGGAAATATCTTGCTTAAGGATTGCATCCGAGCTGAAAAAGCTATACAAATATCTTGTCAGCTTTTTAGCTGAATTGAAAGGTAAAATGTCATTGAAATAGGACTAAAATAGAGTCAGTCAAGCTTAGTCTATTTCCCCATTCCAATCCTCCATATATTTGTCTTTGAATATAATCATGTAGGATTATTGTCCCTTTCTGTAGGCTGCAGAATCTCCAAGATTCATGATAACAGAGAGGTTGGGAACTGTTATAATAATAAGTTTACAGACCTTGTTTGGGAATCAGTAGTGCAAAATGATGATTCTGACAAGTTTTTGATTCTGGAGAAGAGATTTTCAACAAGCAAGCAGGAGAAGACAAAGAGGAGAGTGTCTGAAATACTATAATTCTCTTCTGAATTACAGTATTTTTTGCTGTGAAAAAAAAAAGAAAAAATCAGAGTTGAGCTCTCTATACGTTCATTCATTTTATAGTACAAATAACAAATTTAATATTCCATTCATTCAAAAGTATTTTCTAAGAGTTTGTTCTATTGTCAAACATTTTACTAGCTTCCATACACATTTCATCTACCGAAGCTCTTCATGAACTAATTGCTTTATAATTCTGAATTGTACTACGACTACTACTGCTTCTACTACTATTGGGCTTAGAAAACACTAATCTTTAAAGGAGTTTAAATTCTGTAAACCCAGGCTTGCTATTTCTCATTGTTTGCTGCCGTCTGGACAGCTAAGATCTAATTGTTCCTATCTTTTTTATGAATGTACTCTGGATATACAATTCCAATTGAACATTTGACATTACTTCCTATGCAGTTCTGCTACACGGATGTATGGCAAGGACACAGAACATGAGGAGGAGCTGAGAAGTAAAGGAAATAATAGACTGCAATGAGTAAGTGGGACCACAGACACTGAGAACAGCATGAACTCATGTCAGTCAAGTTCAGGAGTTTCTCACTTACTGGCTCCAGTTAAAGTGTGAAATGTCCTGCGAAGCTTCTCTCACCTTTGCTGTTCTGGGAACTAGTCCAGAAATCTTGGATTCTCAAGTGTTGTGAAGCCTAATTTTGTTTCTTAAATTCTAATACCCTTGTACTATTGTACATTGTATGCTCATTAATTATTTCACTAGCCACAGATAGCTCATTGTGGCTAGTTCCATATTTCTCTATTGTTCTCGAATTTTCAGTCAATTCTTCTCAATTTGCAAGTAGGTCAAGGCTAGCTTCTCTAGTTGGTGTATGGTTGGCTGTGTTTGGTTTCTAATAGACAATTTTATAAATGGTATCTTCTGATTCTGATTATCTAGAGATTTGATCGAGGAAGTTTTTATTCCTGTACTTCTCTGGTCTTCCACCATCTGTGATTTCTTCTTTGTTTTTAATTTTTTGCAAATTTATCCAAAACATGAACCATTACATTCTTTAATGAGGATTTGTGTAGTTCACTTGTATGTAAGTCTACAGCTTTCAAATGGCTTAAAGGAACCAGGCACCTATTTTTGTGGATTTTTTTTTCCTTCTAGTTCAGGGTAAGTCACATGTACCTAGCAAACTTGGTATCTTGAAAATCGTAAGAATGCTGACTCAGTCACCAGTTCTCTATAGAATATATCGGAATTGTAGTTGTGAGATCCATCATACATTTTTCCAACAATATTATGTTATTGCTATGCCATCATTCAATATGTTTACTATCCCTTCCTGTTGTCTTCTCTGTCCATCATTTTTTCTTTTTGTTTTCTTTTTCATCTTCTAGTTATACGCAGGCAGATTCAGTTTTTTATCAGTAACAGTTTGTTTTCTCAGTATGTACCAGATGAAGTTAAAAGAAAAGTATTTTTCCCGTTTCTAATTGCTAACAGTAACTTAACACTTTTTTTAAGAAAAGTGTTAGGTTAACTAGTCATATGTCAAAATAGGTTAAGTCTCAGCTCAGACTGCTGCAACATGCAGCACTTGGAGTTGCTAACATTTATGACACAGAGCACTGAGACAATTATAATAATTGTAATATCTGTTATAGTCCGCAGAATTATAGAGATAGTGCTAAGCAACTCTTTGCCATGATTATTGTATCAGTCTTTATTTTGTGAATACAAGTAGGAGCTATTTTGACACAGGGCAGCATGTCTATACTGTAAAGCTATTACTGAAATTATAATATAAATTAATGTGGAATTAAAGGTTAGTAATGACTGCGCCAGATGTCATGTCCTGAGAATATTGTTTTAATCAGGTGCAATGGATGCTCTGGACACATGGAATATTTGATAAATAATGAATTGGAATGTACTGAATTATACAGTATGGTTCAGATGTTTTCCAGAGATTAATAGTTACTGCATCTTTGACTGAACATGGGAAAAAAAAAATAGGAGTTTCAGTAGTTCAGACTTGGAGGAACTTACTGCAAATTCTACTACTGGTTAAATAGTATGCAATTTTTTTCTGATAACAGAAAAAAAGAATTCTTTCATTTGATTAAAGAGATGAAGAAAATTTAAAGACAGCTAAGAATTTTCATGTTCAATATTCTAGACATAATAAATCATTTGCAGATTTCATCTGCCAACTTTCTATATGGTAGCAAGGCATTAACACTGAAATATATAAAAAAAGCTATTTGTTGTTGTAATATATATTTATTGCTTGTAGTTTGTCTAAACCAAACATGTCTACACTATTTGTGATGTTGGCTGTTTACTGGTTAACTCTGAGAATCAGATAGTATATCACTGTGTCTATCACAAATGCTAGTCTATAAAAACATATCACTACAATTGTAAAAAGACTGAAGCTTTGTATCTCAGTGTGGATGGAAAGGATTCATTTCTTCAGGAAAAGTTCATGGGAATAACTTAGATTTAATTGTAGGTTCTCCAGGGAGATCAGAAAGAAATGAAAGGGCCATGTAAAATTTGATGCAGATTTTTATGAGCGTGGCACACAGATGCTTGTTCATCACTGGTGTAAATGCATAGCTAATTGTAGTTATTATTTTGAAAAATAGTGTTTCATAGCTGAGAACTTGCTCTATCAAATAGCATTATTGTGTTCATTGTTGTAGTTTCCATGGAAATAAATAGGATACATTACTTTCAGCACAACCTACGTGTACATAGATAAAGCTGTAAAGGCTGCAGAACAATTGCCTAGTGACATTATTAGTTAATAGTTTATGGTTATGAATGGGTTCAGAAGTATGAGGAGACAACGAGAAGGGTATGCATGTTACTCGTTGTGAGACTGTTCTTTTAGGATACCTATGGAGGAACACTAAGAAAAGCAACAAATGGCATCCTTTGTTATCAGAGCTATTTGATTTCTGTAGAGCAGTGATAAATTATATCAATCTGACTATCCAGCGTACACATGCAGAAACACTTCATATAGCTATGCAAGTACAAATTGACTGTGGTGTTTTATATAATATTGAGGCTATACTCCAGTTTTCTAACCCTGTACAAAGGCACCCACTGAACAAACAGATGTCTTGGTTCTTCTATTTGAATTTATATTTGAAACTCCATACAGGTTTGGAAATGAAGAATAAATTAATCTCTCTGTGCAATAAAAATTCTACACCAGAGCTCGTCACGTACCAGAGAAAAGTGCAGATATGCACAAGCTTGTAGGTATCACATACAACTGAGGACCCAAGACTTGTGTACCAAACTAGAGATTCTTACATCTAGCATAGGAGCAAGTGTACACTAGCCCTGGTTCCTCTGCTACTTTTAGTGCTTGCATAAAAATCATAGAATCTTGTCCTCGAGAAAAAAGTCTGGCAGAAAGAACAGCTTTGTAAGACTGAAGATAAAAGAAGAGCCTGGATACCTTAGCCGTATTAAGGCTGATCATTAAAGAAAACTAAAACTAATTTGAAATCAGTATTTAGAAGCTTTTAAGTTCTATTCTAAGACAAAGGTTTCTGATATGTTTTCTATTCTGTTTTGTTTTTTAATTTCTTTTTAAAACATCTACTTAGGACAGACAGGTAGTAGACAAAGTTTATGGAAATTCATGTCTTCTTTTCCACCAATAGAAAAACTTCTAGACAGTTGAAATCCTTAGAGCATCTGAAATTGACCTAGTCATTCAACTATAAACAGCTTAACTGGATACTAACAAACATTAGAAATTACCTGCATATAATTTTAAATTATAAAGTTTAATTTTTCTTTTAGGTTTAGTATAAGTATTCAAGTATTGAAATCTTTATTTGATTAGTTTGGTTATGTTTCACTGACATTTTCTTGCTGCAAAGGAAATATCCTGTATCTGGGACTTTTCCGTATTTTGTCATTAATGAGTTTGACTATTTCTAATCATATTCTCTGTGCTGTTTGTGTATGTCCTTTTAGAAACAAACACAAAGAAACCTCATGTAGTTTCGCATTCACCACATAGAGGTATAATCTGTTCCCTTTGCCAGAGGAGATCCTCTGTGATGTGCTGCCAATATTTTAACAAGAGACTCTCACAAATCATTCTCCCCTTAAGCCTATGTCAAATCTGTGCACCAGGGGTATGTACGCTCTATGGAAGAATGGTGACAGATTCACTTGTTTGCAATTTAATGTGAAAATACATTCTCATAAACGTAAGAAAGATTGGATCTTACTTGGTAAAGAAACTGATATTAAGCTCCTGGAAATAACTAGACTATGTTCTTTGCAAAAACAAATTGATGAATAAAACATGTACAGACAGGGTTACTAGGACAGCACTATCTGCTTTGAAACAGCATATGAGTAATATTATGTATTACTGGTTATCTATTGAGATGTAATGCATTGTAAGATGTTTGTTTTTCTCACTAAGGTGTCTATCATTTGGTAAATTCCTAAAAGTTCCCACATGCAAAATGTTGTAGATACTGTACAAAACAAACTAACACACAAAACTATTGTGAATATTCTGAAAAAGATTCTACCATGTCAGATTATATTGCTTTCATTATTATTTACAATTATTTTTACATTATGACACCTTTTTAATACCATGTGTATGTTTCAGTATTTTCCAAGGAAATTATAAGGATTTAGGAAAGTACTTTTGTATTGGCAACATACTTCAGTTACCAGAGAAACATGACTAGTACAGAGCTATATTCATTCAGATCTTCACATAAATAAATTATTTGGAGAGAATGCACGCTCTGCTTCTGTCAGTGGCTGATGCACTCAACAGTGTCATATAACTTCAGTGAATTTGAGGAGAGCAAACTGTCACTCTTCGCTGTTAGAGTTGCTTCATATTACATGAATAAATGAAATATATAGATTGAAAAAAGGATGCAATAGAAGCAAGTATGTTTTAAATCCTGTTTTAATATTCATGCACAACAGCAATAGTGCCATGTAATTTAAAATAGCAGTACATGGGCTTTTTGTGAAAGCCCTGAAGTATGCTACCTCCTTAATTTTATTTTTAATTTGGTATTTTCATTTAATATTATATTCATTTTACTCAATTTAGAGTAAAAATACTTAATAAAATTGTGATTCGAGTCATGAATAGCTCCCAGCAATTTGACTTAAGAATTACGTTCACTGTTTCTGATCAATGTGTGTAATGAATATCATAGAAAGGAAAACACTGTTAATCAGGAACAAAATATGGGTTATTAATTTTTTTACTTATCCCAAGATACTTGGTAGGTTGATAGTAAGTCTATCTGCTAGATGATACAATTTCCTTAGGCAGAGAAGACAATTTTTTTTTTCCCATTCACAAGCTGAGAGACTTTACTATTTGACGTATTAGCTTAATTAGCTCTTCTATGTTGTCTTGCTCAGCAGGTCTTTGTAACTAAGTTAGTTCCTAAAACAAAAACCAGTGGCAGTGGTGAATACCAGGTTTCTGAATGTACAGAAAAGTAGCCTTTATAGTAACATATTCTGATGGTACAAATTCCCCTGAAAGTAGATCCAAATTTGACTATTTCTAAAAAATTAAGTATAAATCTTAGAAGTAATTAGAATAGAAAAGAACAGTTCAATTGGAAGGGATCTTCAAAAGTTATCTAGTCCAACTGCCTGACAACTTCAAGGGCTCCCAGAAGATAATGCATGCTATTAAAGGTATTATCTAAATACTTCATGAACACTGATGGGCATGGGACATCATCCACCTCTCCAGGAAGCCTATTCCAGTGTTTGACACCCTTACAAAAAAGAAATTACTTCTAATATAGAGCCTGAACCTCTCTTGGTACAACTTCATTCTTTTTCCATGCATCTTATCACTGTGATTCATGATAATCTGTTTGTTTTTTTCTCTTATAAATTGTGCATGTCTGTTTAAATCTCTTCAGGTCTGTACTTGAATGGTTCTTTCAGTAGCCTCTCACTGACTTAATAGTTCTGCTCTTTGCTATTGCCTGTGTTACATGATGTTTATTAGGGTATACATATCTCTGTGTGTGCTTAATCGATTACTCTTTCTGTCATTAGTATTTGTCATTTATCCTGAATAGTACTTAATCTAGTATACTGATAGAATACAGCCACATTCTAGATATGCTTATATGGTGGTATATGGGAAAAATTTTGGACCCCACTGAAGCTGATTTTGATATTGAGCCAGTGACACCAGCATTTTTCTGCCTTCACTAATATCTGAAATATGTATTAGACACTTAGAATATGAATTACAAAAAAATAAATAGTGCTATGTGACACCTTTCATTCTCTAACATTTATTCTTCTCTACACTTAGACTACTCTGTGCAATTGTGCATATTTAACTTGACTTAATACTCAACATATTGAATATGGTGTAAAGGAGGATATAAAAGTTGATTAAAGTCTTCCCAAAATTCACTTGCAGAGAAGAAGCTTCAAAAACTCCTTTTGTCTATCTTGACTAAGATATAATGAGAGGTGATAATCTGCAGAAATATCTGATGTCTGACAACACTTCAGACAAAAATGTAATGGAAATATGTAGGAAGAATTGGAAGGAACTGTATGAAAATATTGAAGGGTTTGAACTTAGCAGAATAGAATTCAGGCAGTGAATCTGAGAAACAGCACATTGAAAATGACAAAAATCTTCAAATGTTATGCCTCATTTTATCTTTTCATAATACTTTTTGAAATAACAAGTATGTGTTGTTTAAAGCACGAAGCTCAGAATAGCAAATACTGAACTGAATCATACGAGAAAGTTAAAGTATTTCCTTCAAGGCAAAAACTTCCTAAGTGTGACATGATGATAATAAAAGGCAACTTACTTTTAGAAATATGAAGAAGGGAAAATGGCTTTCTAATGTGAAGTACATTTATAAAAGTGAAGTAACATTTGTATTGTATCAGAATTTTCTGACTGTTGCCTAAATCAGTAATTTAGTTTTTTAAAGAAATCACAGAAGATAGACATTGCAGCAGAAATATTGAGTCTAAAAGCAAAGATTTTCAGTGTTACTTTGGAGCTTATCATATATTCAATGTCACTTTTTCAGAAAGATATTGTGCGTGTAAGGGAGTTTTTAACACTGACATACCTTTATGTATACTTGAATTCTTATATACATATATATAGGGTAAGATCTGAAAAATCAAGGGAGCGGAGTTATCTCCTTAAGACTGTACAAAAGATTCTCAGCTCATACATTGTTTGGAGAAAGTAAACAAAGAAGTTTGCAAATCCAAATTCATTAAACAAATCATACACAAACATTGGCAATTCATTTATATCTGAACAGTTATGGTCAATATGTTTTATACAACCAATCATGCAGATCAGACTGTTTTATTAAGCTGGGTGACATGCCCAGCAGCCAGAAAAGGGAAGTAGAACTGAAAGGGAGCATTTAATCTTCCAATAAACGTGATATTGTATGTTTGTTTAATTAAATTTTATTTGAATTTTTTAGGTTATTCCTTTCTTATACAGCTTTCTCAATTCTGAAAATTCAGATTATACTATAAAATATATGTAATCTTAAAGCTTTTAAGTCTATTTGATGATGATTAGCATAAAGTTGATATAAAGTTATCTTATTGATTACAAGTAAATTACAAGTAAATTACAGAGGCTACCATTATCCACTCCCATGAAAGTAAATGATTGTTAAAACATGCATTGTTCAGATTACATTTCAAATGTCTTGTAACTTCCTTGGACTTTTAAAGGATGAATGGATGAATTACTACTAAGAATTTTAGGGTCTCTAGGTCTCTTAATTGTCGTCTGTTCTAGCTCAGATAACTATTTCAGATGAAGCAGCACAAATTAATTTATTCCAGTGATCACCAGAAATCACGTTCAGTGAGTCTGTGTGTGTATCATTGCAATAGTGTCCCTTATGATATATCATATCATATCAGGGGAACAGAAGCAATGTTAATTAAGTTAAAAATAAATAAATAAATAAAAGAGAGAGAGAAAGAAATAGAGAGAGAGACTTAGGAGGCAGATTACAACTGGCAGTGAGTTTAACCTCATAAACCTGACTTAGGCTGACTGTCAAGTACAGTTTCTAAATTTCTCCCATAGCCTATTCCATCCTATTAATTAATGTATAGAGTTATGAAAATTGTGAACAATGACACATTTAAGCTGGAATACGATGCTAAATATGTTGACTGTCCTGATGTTAAAGCCAGGCAAAACAATTTAATCTATTTAAAATAAGAATGATTACCATGTTTATAGCAGCTGAATTATAAATCCCCCATGACTGGGGCAAAATTGGTTTTCTAAAAGAAAAAACTGCTAACAATTATTTAGGATTTTTTCCTCAAGTGATGCTGTGAACACCTTCTGAATACATTTCTGTTAAACCTATCAGAGACTTCATAAGATCCAAAAGAAAAAAGAAAAAAAAAAAGTGAACTGAAAGCTTTGTGTGCCTCTATTAAGTTTACCATTTTTTCTGTGGATATAATCAGTTATCTGGTAAGATTACTCTAAGATTAAGTCACAATATATAAAATTAACTAGGACTATCCAATCAAAGTGTCTCTCCTGCTGTGTATCACAGAACAAATTTTTGCATGTTATGCAGTTATTCTAAAGTGAAGATTAAACTGAAGTCAATAACTGTGTCTGACTAAAAATGTATTGTGTTTAACTAGACTGAAATAATCATTTTCCAATGGTTAATTACCCTCACTCTCTGATATTTGTGCCTTATGCCCAAATTTAATTTGCCTGGCTTCAGCTTTCATTGATCTTAACTTGACTTCACTTTTTCTGCCAAACTGAAGATACCTTTATGAATTAGTATTTTTCTTCTAATGAATACATAAACAGCAATCCAGTAATTTTTCAGTTTTCTTCTCTCATGCTACGTAGGCTGACATTTTAGCTGTATCTCACTGGGGAAAAAAAAACAAAAAAACTTCTCAGTTTTGAAGTGAAAGATACGTTTTTTTCTGCCCAGATCTGTTCCACAAGATGCGTAGTCATATAACATTCCATGTGACAAATTTGGGAAATAATGCTTTGCTACAGTTTCAGAATTACTTTCTGTAAAGAGAGTAAGCAAGACACCTTGAAGATAAACTCACGTTACCGTCCAAAAACAATGTGGATATCCATTGAGACTTTCACTGTCATGGGTTTTTGAATATTTCTGTGATTTTTTTAACATAGAATTCTGTTAGAATACAGAACATTATTCCAGTACTATTAGTAATGCTAAATGGAAAAAAAAAGTGAAATCTCTTTCTATATTCCTATATTCTTACTCTGTACTCAATTCACTAATAATGCCAAGTATTACAGCAATCTTTTTTTACCTCTGACATAATTGTATGATGTTATGTAGGGATGTATAGTTATCTAGCCACTTTTTCAGACATATTGTCTTCCCAGAATACTTTTCTGTCAAATTTCGAAGTTTGTAATTGATATGAAGAATGAATTTGTTTTATGAGTAAGAAATATGGTAAAATCATCTGTTATCTCAAAAAATTCCTCTATATACTCTCATGAAAAACAATTAGCAGTGAGAAATTCTCTTCAAAATTCTTCCCTACATGTTTCCTCTTTATAATATAGACAACTTCATAGAGACTTCACAAATCAAGAACTACCTCTAATCTTCATTTTCTTTCAATGAGAGTGGGGTAATCACATGTAAAACTGAAAGAAAAATAAATTCTGTGCTACTTCTCCCAACTATGAATCTCTGTTACTCTAGATCTTCCATTATGTACATGACGAACACAACAGCTGCCAAATTTTCTTTTGGAATGATCCTGCTTTTAACATTAATAATGATTTTGTAGGACTCTGTAGCCCATACACCTGCACCCAGAAATCTTCTGCAACCCCCGAAAGTATGCACTCATTTTTAAGACAATGCAGGGAAGAAAGGTACTTTGATTTCCTTTGACAGGTAGAAACCAACAGAAAGCTATCCATCTTTAGACTTCCCAACTGCTTACCTATTGTTAATATTCTTGAATCTTTTCTTCAGTCAGCAATGAAGAAATGGACAGAGAACCCACAAACTTTATTCTCCTGTTGAAGGAACACTTGCTTTTGCCGTCATCAACAGAAAACAGTGTTTGAGAAGCTTCTCTGTTTCTGATACTGAACTCCTTCTGATTGAGCATAAAGTCAAAGACAATTCTGGGATACCTTTCTCTAATACTCATGACTGAGATTTTACTAGCTCATCTGTCTGTCATACTATATATTTTCCTATTTTGGTTCTTTGAAAGCTGTAGGGAAACAGTCGATCATGACATGAACTGATGACTGTGCACATGGTGGAGGGGTATGACAGGGTCAGTAAATACTGGTAGATCACTTGTACCTGTGACTGGAAGCAGTGGACCTGGGGTGGGACTGCCTAGGCTTCGATAAGGGTCAGCCAGGAAAAGCAGAAGCAGCTTGAGAGAGAAATCAGAAAGCAATTGGAGAAGCAGCAGCTCAAGGAAGGATCTGAGGAAGCAGAAAATGATGTGGAGTGTAGCCCCAGCTCAAGATGAATCAAATTGTGTAGTAGTAAGGGTTTTGGGACTTCTTCCATTACAAAAGCAGATATTGTTTCCCCCTTTTTCCAGTGTAGCTGAAAAGTAGATTTATTTAGAAATAAGAATGATTGGGAAAGTATATTCAGGTACAGTTGTTCATGTCAGGACTGTGTATCTTTTATGAAATAAAGTAAAATGAATTCTTAGCTATAGCACAGACTGTTATTTTTTCACATTAAATGATATACTGCAGTAGAGGTGTCTAGCTTTTGAAAGTGATCTTACTACTTCTGAAAAAAAGAAAAAAAGGGAAAAAGAAGACTACGCCCATCCCCCTAAAAGATTTGTAGATTCAGTATATCTATTCTGTTGTTATAATTCACAATTATGTTAAACATTCTACTAAATATAAAAAATAATTTTTCAGTGTGCATGTGAAGCTGCATGCAACATCTCACTATCAAATTTTATTGTCAGACAGCTATCTGGCTATGATTACACAGAATCTTAGGTTATATTTTTTTATGCAAATCTGAAGTTTGGAATGAAAAGCACTTCCATTTTACTTTTGCCTGATTCTGTAATGCTTCATTATAAGTCAGATGGACTTTTACTAAAAATCTATTTCAAATTTTCTTTATGAATAATATACAATCATAATGTTCAATTAAACAAGCAACATCTTCTGGGTTTAAGCTTGTGAAATGCAATCTATACTTCTTTCATTACATAGGATGTTGAAGCAAAGAAAAAATGATTATCATTGTCCTAATCTGAAAAATATTATTGTCAAAAAGACTTTCATAAAATATTACAAAATGATCAAATCAACCTGGATAAGGTATTCGAAGTATAAAACAGAGGTTAATAGAGGTTAACCTTTCCATATTAATTCATTATCTCAGTTGCTGATCTTGAATCACTTATTCCTAGCTAGTGAATAAGCATCTTCTAATCCCAAAGGCTCATAATCCATGCATAGTAAGTACATCAAAGTGAGGCAAAATACTACAGGAGAATAACATGTAAGAATTAGTTCAACAGTATATACAGTACGATACTAATTCCTCTTTACCAAATGCTACATTATTATTGGCTACATGTTTTTCATCTTCAGATGCTGTATTTGTACCTGATATAAATGTAATAAAAATAAATTTATAAAAAATACATAGATTTGCATATATTGATAAGCATATATACTATGTATATATGGGGTCTAGTAATTTTTTTATTATTTTTTTAGAATGAACTATTAATGACTCTAGAAGATGAATGGATGTTTGACTAGGTTTTACTCACACTACATCAGTTAGGATATCAAGTAAGCATAACCTGAAGGCTTAAAGTTACTGCATACATACAAGAAACTGAACCAAGACCTGTACAGACCAGGATAGAAAATTCTATCTTTTCTCTTAGAACTAAATATTTCTAACTGTAACAATGTCTTTTATGACAATAGTTTCCAAATGCTTCTAAATAAATCAATGATACTGCAGAAATACAACACACCCTACAGTAGAAAGCTTCTTTTCAGTATTTGTTCATACACTTCTTGCTCTTTGTGCCACATTTCATTTCTTCTTTAGCTTTCCACAACTATTCTTTGTGACTTTTTGATAGAAAATGTGAGAAGTTGAAATCAAAATGAGCTTTGCTCTTTGCCTTGGAGAGTTTTTGGTTCTTTTCTGTGTTACTAAGAAGAAAACCCTTTTATAGATTTTTGTTGCTGAATATTGTATATGCTAATATTTTATGTCTTGAAGTCTTTGAGAAAATGTCTACATCTGCCATAATTAAAAATAAATTTTTTGTCTCCCCCCTTTTTTTTTTTTTTTGGGATCAGAGACTGTATAGTTGTATTGTGTGCATATTATTGTTGAAAAGATGTGCGTACTGTTTTTGTGTTTTTTTTTCAGTTCAGTGAAAATTGGTTGTTGTCATGCCATAACAAAATCATATTTTAACAAAGCAATATTTTGATTTTTGTCTGACAAAGACAGAGAGCATGTCTGCCCTCAATTTTCCTTTTTATTTTTTCTTTATGTCCTATGTTTGCTGTCTCTAGTACACTCAGTAACAAGTCATCTTTTTTAGATTATAGAACTTGGTATACAAGGACATCTGTCTACTTGATGTTGAATGAACAGTCTGAGTACTTGGATGTGAAAAAAAAGTAGTCATGATGCTACTTTATCTCTGCCATTATAGTGCTGAAAGGAGTGCATGCACTCTAGAGTTCAAAAAGTTAAGGGAAAGATGACATAGATGATGTTAATCTATCTGAATGTGTATCTTTTTCTTTAGCACTTGTAGTTCCCTTGTGGAGATGGCTGACCAAGGCAAAATCCATACATGTACAGGACTAAATCTAGGCACACATCATCACTCTATTCTGATTCATAACTTCAGAATTTAAGTGTGCCTCTCTGTTGTGGATTAACCCCAGTAGAAAGCTAAGCAATACACAACCATTCATTCCCCTGAAGTGGGATGGGAGAGAGAAATGGAAGAGAAGAAAGGAGAAAAGAATATTGAGTTAAAGGCAGTTTAATAAATGAAAGGGAAAACCAATGAAGCAACCAACCAAGCAATAACAACAACAAAAACCAGCACAGAATCAGAATGAAATGAAACAGAGAAGAGCAAGCGATGCAAAAGCAATCCCTCACCACCCTCCAAGCAATACTCAGCAAGTACCCAAGCAACAGCTTCCACCAAGTTGTGTTGCTGAGCATGATGTTATATGGAATAGAGTATCCTTTTGGTTAATTTGGGTCATTTGTCCTGGCTGTATTCTCTCCCAGCCTCTCGTCTATCCTAATCTAGTTGCTGTGGGGTATAGCGAGAAACAGAGGAAGCCACACAATCTAAGCATTGCTCAGAAAGGGCTAAATCATCAGAGTACTATGAACACTGTTTTGGTTACAAATCTAATATGGATCACCATACAGAGCTGCTGGAAGGAAAATGAATTGTCCTGGCACCCAGTACAATCTTGTATAAGACCCACATGTGCCCCAGTGATTAGAGTTGATTCTTGGGAGATTAGGACATGAAGAGAAATCCATGTTTCAAATCAAAATTACCAGAATTGTGGGGGTTGGAACGTACCTCTGGAGATTGTCTAGTCCAAATCCCCTGCTAAAGTACGTTCCCTATAGTGGGTTGCACAGTAAAGCATCCAGATGGGTTTTGAATATCTCCAGAGAAGGAGACTCCACAACCTCCCTGGGAAGCTGGATTAATTAAGTCTAAAATAAGTAATACCACCTTCTCCTGGGTGTTAATCATAGAAGCTACCATTCTGGATGAAACTGCAAGTGCTATTAAATATCATTTTGGTTTTCTGTGATGGTGAAGGAAAAGCTGTTCTTTGCAGAGGTCTGAGCCAAGTGCTTAAAATCTATCAGTAATTTCAGTGGAAGGCATTTTATTTTCCTTTCAAAGTTCAGCATCTGTCTAAATGTGTGGATGCTCTTGAAAACAAGAGAGGTCCCCATTACTCTGATTTCTTAGGGCAATTAATAAGCATACAGAGAATATGCACAGATGGAAACTAAAGAAATATCTGTGTAATCCTGACTGTACGTTCTAAGTCAACAAAGTCATGCTGTTGGGACAGTGCTGAAGAGAGTCACAAACCACATTTTTTGATGCACTGAGCAGATGTTTTGTCAAAAATATGTTGTCCTTCCAGTAAAGATTATTTACATATTCCCTAACTTATTTCTTTCTTTGTCGAGTTGAACTTTAATGCACTTACATATATGGTTTTCTTAAAGTGAAAAAAGTTATGTGTATTCATGCATCAAGATCAAATCCAAGTATTTACATTTGTTGTAAAGCCTCTATCCATTTGAGAAAAATAAAATAACAACGAGCAAACAAATAACAAACTAATGTAAACTGTTCACATATATATTGCATGGCATACCTTTTCAATATCTTCTGTATGCATCAATCTGAATTGTGGAAGGCCAATTCATTGTTCCTTTCGTATTCTTTTAATGTTTGAATTTCAGTACTCTTTTCAGTAGACATTTTATCAATAATTCACCTAGGCCAATATTTCTCAACTTATTAGTTTGCCTTGCTAATAATTTCAGTATCTATCAGACATGTTTCACCAGATCTAAAAGGAGCAATGGGATTGAATTTTGGATCTGACTGTGAATATTCTTAATAAAACTGTCTGTTGGTTTGGGCCCAGCTGGCAGCGAAACATCCACACAGTTTCTTGCTCACTTCTTCCTGTCTCAACAGGATAGGGGTAAAACATAGGAAAGAACAGGAGAAAGAAAAGTTGTGGGTTGAAAAGAAAAATGATAAGTGGTATCGCCATACACTGTTATGGGCAAAATAGACTCAGCTTGGAGAACTTAACTTTTTTATTGATAATTATCATAAAAATTACCAGTTCATGCTTCGTGAGACAAAGAAAACAAACACTAAAGCAGCTTTTATTCCACTTTCCTTGACTCAGCTTTACTTCAAATTCATCTTCTCCCCACTTACCATTTTTCACTTCCCTACTTATTTCCAGATGCATCTCCTCCCTCCTTTTTATCACCACAGGTTATACTCAGTTTCTTCAGTAAGACATTGTTCAGAGCAAGAGGTTTGGATCAGTACAGTGTGATTTCTCTCTGTTACTTCTTGTTTCTCATCGCTTTCATATACTCCACTTAGGTCCTCCAGGGTATGCAGTCCCTTCAGACATTTACTCGCTCTGTCATGAAGCAATTGGAAGAGAAGAAGGTTATCAGGAGTAGTCAGCATGGATTCACCAAGGGGAAATCATGTTTGACCAACCCGGTAGCCTTCTATGATAACATCACTGGCTGGGTAGATGGGGGGAGAGCAGTGGATGTCATCTGCCTTGATTTCAGCAAGGCTTTTGACACTGTCTCCCACAACATCCTGATAGCAAAGCTGAGAAAATGCGGGATAGATGAGTGGACGGTGAGGTGGGTTGAGAACTGGCTGACTGGCCGAGCTCAGAGGGTAGTGATCAGCGGCACAGAGTCCAGTTGGAGGCCTGTAACTAGCGGTGTTCCCCAGGGGTCGCTGCTGGGTCCAGTCTTGTTCAATGTCTTCATCAACGCCCTTCATGAAGGGATAGTGTCCACCCTCAGCAAGTTTGCTGATGACACAAAGCTGGGGGGAGTGGCTGACACGCCAGAAGGCTGTGCTGCCATTCAGCAAGACCTGGACAGGCTGGAGAGATGGGCAGAGAGGAACCTGATGAGGTTCAACAAAAGCAAGTGTAGAGTCTTGCACCTGGGGAGGAATAACCGCATGCACCAGTACAGGCTGGGGGATGACCTGCTGGAGAGGAGCTCTACAGAGAGGGACCTGGGGGTCCTGGTAGACGACAGGTTGGCCATGAGCCAGCAGTGTGCCCTGGTGGCTAAGAAGGCCAATGGGATCCTAGGGTGCATTAAAAAGAGTATTGCCAGCAGGTCGAGGGAGGTGATCCTTCCCCTCTACTCTGCCCTGGTCAGGCCTCAGCTGGAGTACTGTATCCAGTTCTGGGCTCCCCTGTATAAGAAAGACAGGGACCTCCTGGAAAGAGTCCAGCGGAGGGCCACAAAGATGATAAAGGGCCTGGAGCATCTCCCCTATGAGGAGAGGCTCAGTAAGCTGGGTCTGTTCAGCCTGGAGAAAAGAAGGCTGAGAGGGGACCTGATCCATGTTTATAAGTATCTTAGTTGCGGAAGGCAAATGGAGGTGGGGAACCTCTTTTCGGTGGTCAGTGGGGACAGGACAAGGGGCAATGGCCTTAAGCTGGAGCACAGGAAGTTCTGCACCAACATGTGGAAGAACTTCTTCACGGTGTGGGTGACGGAGCACAGGAACAGGCTGCCCAGGGAGGTTGTGGAGTCTCCTTCCCTGGAGATATTCAAGACCCGCCTGGACGCCTACCTGTGCAACCTGCAGTAGGGAACCTGCTGTGGCAGGGGGGTTGGACTCAATGATCTCTCGAGGTCCCTTCCAACCCCTGCAATTCTGCGATTCTGTGATTCTGTGATTCTGTGAAGCACCTCTCATGCCTCTGACCTTGTAATTCCCTTTTTCCTTCTGATATTCCTCCTGTTATTCCCTCCTCTTACCTTTGTCTGACATGCTTTTGTTTTTTTTCCTTAAATATGTTTTCACAGAGATATCATCAACTTGGCTGGTAGACTAGTGGTGTTTTGTGGTGAACCAACTGGAACCAGCTGTGTTCTGTACAGGACAGCTTCTTGTTTCTTTCTACAGAGGTCACCCCTGCAGCACCCTACTACCAGAACCTTTCAATTTGTACCCAAATTACAGAAGTGGAGTAGGATGAACAATATAGGGGACAAATACAGTCTTGGTAATTTGATCTTAATGTGAAATCACAGTCAGCAGGACAAATTATGAAGGAAGCAATACGTAGTTTTATCGAGGTATATGGAAAAAGAATAAATTAAAGCAAGATTTAGTAAAGATAGATTGTGTCAAACTGATACAATATTATCTTCAATAAAATGACTGCTTTTCTAAATGAAGAGTTGTGGTGGATCTAATCCGTCTAGACTTCTTTATAGCACAAAGGAAATTTTCATGTAAGATGGTGGTTACTTCAGCAACTGTAAGATGAATAAAGAATTATTTTGTGATAAGGAGGTTACTAGTGGAGTAGTGGATCCATTCTGTATCTAATCTTTAATACCTTGCAGTAAATATAGTGATAGTGATATAGTTGAGGCTAATGAATTTTTATTATGACAAAAATGTGTGAAACATAGGAAACAATAGCAGTACTTGAATATCTCCTGGAAAGAATGATATGACCTTGAAAAAAAAAAAAATGAAAGAATGAAAACAGTAGCACGAAGTGAAACACACCTGGGCAACAAAATCATGCCTCTGCTGATACGTAAAATTCTACCAGCTGGATGACAAAGTGCATGAAGGATTTTGTTACATTGACTGATGAGACTGATGACTGCAAGATTGTAAGTCACTGATGTAAAATTAAAAAAAAAAAAAAAAGAGAAGTATCAGGAAAAATATTTTGGATGAAAATATTTTCAATATTATTTTAAAAGCATTCACAAAATCATCTCAGGAACTCAGTATTTTTCTGGTGACATATATTGAATAATTCAAAAATAAAAAGAATAACTACCAAGAACACTGAGGAGAGAGTCAACCTCATACATATCTACCTTATACAGAAGCCACATAAAATGAAAAAGTTGTTTAGATAGCCAAAAAAAAGCTCATAAAGTTAATTATTTTTCTTGTAGGTACATCTAGATTGAAAATCAAAGTCACCAAAGATGGTTATGTATTCTACAGCACTTTGATAACTGCAGAGAGAACATCGATATCTTTAATTTGGTGAACTATTTAACCAGAAATCTCTTTATAATCAAGAGATAATGATAAGCACAGATGAACTGGAAAGAGAGCATTCAGTTCAGCATCCAGTTAGACTTAAAATCATTGTTCATATTTTTATTTAGAAAAAATTAAAAAAAAACAAAAAAAAAAGATATATACATTGGAAAAGACTTAACTTGGATACTTCATAGCTGAGGTAATTGTCTGAGGACAATGGGGATTCCTTATTACAGCTGCCTAAGATTCTTGTAGGCAGCTTAGTGCTTTATAATAATTTTTTCAGACTGATTCTTGAAAAGTTAAAGGTACCAATGGGAGAAAAAAAGCATCTGTAATATCACATATCAGTGTTTTCATGCTCTGAAGATCACTACCACTTAAAACTGTGTCTTAGTATGACAAGGAAGAGAACAACTTACTGATGAGTTGTGGGTAGTGATAAACATCTTGATAATACTGCTGAAAACAGAAAATGTTTAGTTTAAAAAGCCTGATAGTTTAGTTTGATACAAAGCCTATATTACATCAAAACATAGAGACAAGGCATTCAGTAATTATGAAGTCAGTATCCTAACTATGTAGCTTCTGTTTTGAAGCTTCTTGTTCCTAGCAAGAACAATTCTCTACTACTATCCTTTTATATGCAGGACAATTATTTTATTACTGTATTTATTGAAGTCATTATTTTTATAATATATCAGATTCCTAATAGACAGTAAGTGTAAATTTTGGAGAAATGTGAGCAAGATAATGAAAAAAAAAACCTTTCTATTACGTTAAGAAAAAAGGAAGAAATAAAGAAGAGAAAAAAAGAGTACAATGAGATTAGAGCACGTCATCTACTTACTCAAAGATTCAGAGTTTCTGTCAGTTAAGACGTAGGTGAAACTATGTGTACTTAGTATGAAGACAGGTGGAGGAAAGAACTTGGTTGCTCTCTTGAAAATGATTGAATATTAAAAATCTACTTTATGTTGGAATAGTAGATGACACATAAGAACCAAACG
Source organism: Penelope pileata (assembly GCA_013396635.1). Taxonomy (NCBI): domain Eukaryota; kingdom Metazoa; phylum Chordata; class Aves; order Galliformes; family Cracidae; genus Penelope; species Penelope pileata. The sequence goes on along the minus strand of WBMW01002465.1, from coordinate 14,018 downwards.
TTGTTTCATCACTTAAAACAAAAATGTCATGGAATCTTGAGTTTGAAGTTAAGATAGAAGCTTTGCATGAACGGAACTAAGAGTATGTGAAAAGAAAGAAATGCAAAGAGAAACAGCATAGAAATAGAAAATAAACAGAAGATTGAAATTATACAATGCAATGGTAATGTCAGTTTCCCTTAGAAGGAAACTTCATGTTTAAATCTTCTCTCCAAAACTGGAGAGTGAAAAAGAGGAACTGTATTGCTTGGTTGGTTTTTCTGAGGTAAAAGAAAATTATGTATTTCTTGTAGAAAAAGCTCATGAAAGAGACCTGGCAGGTATACCAGTTTCTCACTGGTGTACTGGTATACACTGCACTAAAAATGGGATGATCTAACGTGGTGAAATTACAGTCTGAAATTAGTGATAAAGGTTTCAGAAATAAATAAGTACCCGAATGTATGCATGCCAACATACATTTATCTTCAGAAGGATTCTATTCAGACAACATTTTTGCATGTCAAGTTAAAAACATTAAGCAAAAGAACTCTCAAAGATGGCAGTGAAAGTCTAAGAATGTCACACAGCAGTCTTTCTCTGTTAATGACATGCAGGCAAGTTTCATTTGATTTGCAATGAAAAATACAATAAAGATCTTTTATTTTTCCTACATTGAAATTAAATGCCTAGAAAATGTTTTCAATATTTGAATTAGACAATGTGAAAGATGGTGATTGATCACCTATGATAAATGATGATGGTGATGATTTCATATATGTTTTTCATTTGAGAAACAGAAATTATAAATTAGAGTTTAGATTGATCTTACTGAAAAGTTTTGAAGTGCTAAGACACCAGCTTTTTCTACTAAGTGCCCTATCATTGCAGGCCTTAAAAATTTGGATAAACATTCTAACGCTTACATTTCTATTTTGGTCTGCATTGGGAACCTTTTTGTAATTCAGTAATGAGGAGGAGAATGAAAGGTGAGGTAGGAGAAAAAAAAAAAGAAGCATTGGTAGGAGATCAGAGAAAAGTCTGGCATTGGCTGGAAATGAAGGCTGGAAATGTCTCTAATTAAGAGTTTGACTGTTAGGCCTTCCCTCCTCTATCGGTTAAGCACTAATAAAAAAAATAATAAAGCCAAGTGAACTACTCAGATGGTGTACCTATGAAATGTTCTAAAAATCCAAGAAAAGACTAAAAATGTATGTGAAAGAGATGAGACTTTAAGGGACAAAGACATTAGCCATGTCTGAACAGAAGGTATGAAATGTAATGGTGGACGAAATAGATTAAGAAATGTGAAAGGTGTTATCTCAATTGTTCCATCTATTTTTCTTCTAGCAAATAAGTTATAAAACAGACCTAAATGAGCCAGTCTAAGCTTTCTCATTTTTCAAATGTATAAATGAAATTATTTTAACATCCTTAACTTATATGAAATTAGATCAGATGACAAACAATGAGCTTATAAAGAGATAAAGAGTATCTCATGTAAGAACCAACATATTTATGCTAACATATTTGAAGAGGTGCTAAAGAATGAAATAGAGGAAGAATTTTATTGAAAATAATAAAATTGAAAAACAAGATATCTCTACAAACAATTTATCATGGTGTGACTAAATAATTTTGTAGGACTCAGAAAGGTAACCATCTAGTTATCAATTTTACTAATGTGCAATTAGTGAAAAAAATATAGTTTGCCTACTTACTTTAGGTCTATCATAAATTATGTTTAAACATTTTATTTGACTTAAACATTAACTCCAGAATGAGTCTATATATTCAATAAATCTTTTTTTTTTTTAATGGAACATTTTTTTCCTCCTTTTCATATCTTCATAATTAAAAGTCAAAAAAAGGAAAAGAAAGAAAAGACTTCTATTTATGAAAAGTAAGACTCTAACATCTTTGTATGGCAGCTTTCAAACTTTCTTTGTCAATCAAATAACATGCCTGAAATGCTTATTCAAGTTGTAAATTCACCACATAAACCAAGGAAATCCTATAAGATAAATATGTAATAAGTGAATGCCTGCTCTTGCATGTAGAACTAGTTTCTAAACTGACATGATTAAAAAAATAAATAAATAAATTGAATTTAAGATTGTAAGTCTTTTATTTTTTCATTGATCTTTTGGAATGACTGGAAGTTTCATACTGCATGTATGCTTAGTTTGGAGTTATTTTCTAACACTGCTTTATATTTTGACTGGGAGTGATACTGGTGATTTTTATACATTTGAACAATGTCTAATTAGCATATCTTGCCCAGCCTCTACCTGGCTTTCCAGGAGATCTTTCTCTTTCATAGGATTTATGTTGTGTCTGTCTTCCAGCCCCATGCAGATGTCTCAAATACTCTATAGCATTTCATGTGATGTTTAGACAAATTAATGCTATCCATGACGTGTTTCATGGCTTTTGTCTTAGTCTCAGACCTGTTCTGAGAGCAAGAATAAATCACAGTATAGAACAAGGTTACACTGTAGTGAGTGTAAAAGAATAGAGTCAGGCTTAGTACGGTAAAAATCAGTCTTGTGCATACATTATGTGTGCAGCAAGTCTGAGGATTTTGACTTGTTTGACTTGATTTGACTTGATTTCATATATCAGCTATGAAGTCTCTTTCAAGATGTGGACTTTAAACATGTATTACAGCAACTAATGCCTAGGACTTCCCTTCCCTTCCTCAAAAAACTCTAACTGTAAAGTAAACACTTCAGGTGCCAAAGTCATGATGTTAAAATTTTTACGTCTATGAATTATGAAATCAGAAATTCTGCTTGGGTGATCATGATTAATTCTGTGTGATTATTCTTTTCAGATGTATGTATATGACTGTGGTGGAAATATTGTAATTGAAATTCATAGGAACGGCCTGTATTTTTTTATTTGCTGTCTATGAAATTCTAAGTTGTTTATTCAAATATTCTTTAGGTTATACACAAAAGATGCTTTTCTGTTTTTTGTCTTTCTTGGAGACCATAAACAAAATTAAGCCATCTAATTAAAACATTACAACACTTGTTCTATTAGAGTGGGACTTTGATATGTAGCCAATTACACTATATTGACTCAATTCTGTTTACAAAATTTCTCTTTTTAATATGGATTTTGTATTTTGTGTCTCCTCTACAACAAAGGTTGTCTGTCTACGGATGTAAATCTTTAATGCAGAGCTTCAATGCTTTTTGATGTGAATTTGTTCTATTTGGCAGACCATGCTTTCATTTGGCCCAAGAGGATCTCACAAAACAGCTTGAGTAATGGTGTTTTTAAAATATATTGGGCTTGTGTTAGAAAGAGAACTAATTACAAAAATATGTTACCTAAAAAAGGCAGTGAATGAACATACCAAATCCTGTCATGAAAAGCAAAATTATGTAAAAAAATAGTAAACAAGAATTTCTCCAAATATACAGCAACTATAATTAACAAAAAGTTAGCTGCACAGTGTAATATCATTGTTTACTGACACTTAAAATATTTATTCAACCAGAATTTTGATTAAAATAAAGAGATATACCAGAATAATTCTAAAGAAAAATAGCATTGAGAAGAGTGCTGAACAGCAGTAATTCAGAGCTCATAAAGCAGACAACCTGCCCTTGACAGATAACTATTCTAATGTATCTTTCACTAACATATCCTGTATATTGCAGAGGAATTATTCTTTTGGCCTGATTATCATGTATAGAAAGTGAAACATATTGTTATGACAAGTCAACAACTAAATAAATGTTTTTCTATTTCCATGTTTCTATCACTTTAAAACCCTTTATTATGTAATGCTACAGTAACATGGAACAATTGAACATCAAGAAAAATAATGTTGTATTTTGGATTTTTCTCCCCATAGCCTATGTCCTTGAACAAAGAATAATAAAACTGAAATGTCATAGGAACACTTCTGTAAATGGATTTCTTCTGACAGAGCACTATTGGGAAATGTCTGATCAACACTAGTAGAAGGCAAGGCAATCTTAGAATTTCCTATGCAGGTAACAAAAAAGAGAGCTTTTGATTAGATGGATGCATGAAGAGAGAATAATTTGACCTTTCATTAAATGATCTCACTTTCCTGGCACCATCATCTACATCTCAATTATATTCTACAAGGAGAAAAAGTAAATTTGGCTATTATTTTAACTGATAATAAAGAGCAGAATAGAAGAGTTTCAGATTTCACTAGCTCTAACAGACAGTGAAATGGGAAAATGAGTGGTCCCTAGAATTTACAGCCTCTTACTTATTACAAGCTGTGACTGCTGCAAGCTCAGAGGGGATAATCAGCTTGTCAAGAGCCTGCTGCTGAGAATGCCAACATCTAATCACTTCTATTGCTTGAGAAGACTTCTTACGAAATTGTGTCACCGCATTTGCATTTAAAAAGACATTGTACAATTGTGAAGGGAATTTCTTTTAAAAAAATATTGCAAAATATTTCTTAAAATTATTAATTCATTATTTCCTGTGAATACTGTAGAAGTTTATATTGTTATGTTGAAATGTTAGGTCGGAATCATTATACTAGCAGATATTTGCAAAAGATAAAATCCATTCATTGATGAGTGCTATTTCATAGAATCACAGAATCACAGAAGACAGTCTGTGCTATATTTATGCAGTAGCAAAAGTCAACTGAATCAAAATATACTCACATACTCTTAAAAATTTCAGAATGCATGGAACTGTAGCAATTGTTAGTATCTCAAAATTGTGTTTATGCTTTGTGGTTCTGATAACTCTTTAACTCATAGGATGCTCTCTTTCACAGAACTAAGCCCCAAACACCAGATGCCTTCAAAGACATACCTCATATCCTAAGAGGTAGATGTAGTATTTTAGTAAAAAGATCCAATGACAGCAATCTGTAAGGATATAAATAGAGAGGTAGCTCTGCAAGTCACTGAAACTCTACTGAAATGAACCCAGAACAACACTGGAATTCAATACAAATATGAAGTGATATTGTATATAATATACAAATACAATATGCAAGTACATAAAATGTAGGTAAGTGAAAAGTAGCACTAGGGATCTTTAAAGTATGAGCCATATAAAATCTGCAGAAATCTTCTGGAATCATATGGAGAGTGTGCACATAAGTAAAGAAGAGATTTGAGGTGTTAAAAGATACATGAAAGGACTAACAGTTCTAAAATAGGATTCTAATCCTAATCTGCTTTAGCATCAGCTGCTATATAAAGATTAGAAAAGAGGATGAAAAGCCTTAAGAAGGATGAGTATTGTGAAGATCAAATATTAAACCATGAACCATTAATATGCCTAACCCAAACCATTCAAATATCGAAGCTAGGAGTAAATGAATTATATGCAGATTATCAAAGGACAGGCCAAATGTTGCATTTCTTGAGGAAACCTATTTTACAAAAATATAAACTGATGTGTAATTAGTCTGTGCATGTACTATTTTTCCGTGATAAAATTTAAAAAAGAAAAAGGAAGAGTAATTTAATACCAAAGAAACTGACACTTATTAAAAGAAAACATTTAATTTGATGTAGAGCAAAGCTTTGTGGTAATAAGGAACAAAATAACTGGGTCCATCTAGTCGCCTTATTTCAATTAAGTTCTCATTTTTTTTTTAGATTAATTTTGATTTAAAAATACAAATATTGCAATAGAGAAAATCATACATGGAAAAGATACCAATAGTACATGAGATTCCCTACAGATGATGCACAAAGAAATGCACATTTAGAATTAAGTTGAAAAGGAAACCATGATTTAACAGGTCTTTCAAAGCCAAAACCAAACAGAAATATATATATGCTTCAGAACAACTGAAATCATTGTGATCTTGTCAAAGACATGATCTTCTTTTCTAGCTACGGAAATGTATCTGTGAAGTTCTGTTGCATCTTGATTTTAGTAACTTTTAGACTTAGGGTGAATTTCAGAGTATCTGTGTAAGTATCACACAGGAGATGTTGCAGTGAGGAGAAATTGTTAATTAAACAGAGGCAGAAGATTGAAAAAGATTCACCGCTCTCAGATTCAGCCTGGCACAGAAAGGCAAACAAGACTAGAAATCAAAGAATATAATTACCATTGATGCAATTATTTGAAGCAGAAAAAGTATCTGAAAACAAATGTCTTAGTTTCTAACTGAAACTTTCTCTCTTAGTGTCTGCTACAAAGTTGTGTTTTGGTTCTAGAAGAAAAACAAGGCTGATAACACCTGACAGCATTGAACAGAGTCAAGGACATTTTAATTCTCAGCTCTGCCAGTGAAGGGGCTGAGGGGGGCACAGGAAGCTGGGAGGGGACAAGAACGGGGCAGCTGATCCAAACTGACCAAAGGGATATTCCATACCATATGACATCACGTAATATAAGGAAGGGGAATTAGCTGGGAGGGGCTGTTTGCTTGGGGGATTGGGTAAGTGTTGATCGCAGTCGGTGAGTGATTGCTTTGTACAATCACTTGTTTTGTGTACAATTATCATTACTGTTATCTTATTCTATTTTCCTTTTCTGTTAGTAAATAGTTTTACCTCTGCCCATGAGGTCTACTTTTTTTTTTCTCGATTCTCTCCCCCATCCCAGCTGGGAGGAGAGGGGTATGTACGAAAGGCTGTGTGGTATTTCCAGGCCTGCCGGCTCAAACCACAACACATATCAAATTTAAGACAATGTCATGCTGCATAGCTATGCGTCTTTCAGAGACTACTATATTATCTTCAAAATCTCGAGTCATTTATAGGGATGTAGTAGAGTTACTCAAATAGGTTTTATATAAATTATTGGGTTTGTGTAGTTCCAAAAGCAGTGCAGATCTGTTATATGTACTTAACAAGGAACATCGAATGCTAGGCAACACCTAGCACAGGGGAATGGCTCATTTTCCAGTGCTCATAGGAGCTCCAGCACTTGAACATAGACTTAGGTGTATTCATCCTCTCAGAATCCAGCACGAAGTCCCCTGTGAGATTAAGTGCCCAGTAAAGTAGGTTCAAGGATCTTGCAAGATAAGTCTGGTGGCAATTTTTGCATATAGCAGCCTATTACTGATCTCCTGTAGACAGAGACGAAAGTGATGATCCATGTTCTTTAAATGAATTCAAACTTACATTACGCTGAAATGTTTCTTAAAATTAATCTATAACTTGTCTTAGAATCATAGAATCATAAAATCATAAAGGTTAGAAAAGACCACTAAGATCATCTGGTCCAACTGTCAACCCATCACCACCCTGCAAACTAAATCATGCATCCTGGTGCCTTTTCTTGAAAACCTCCATAGACAGTGACTACACCACTTCCCTGGGAAGCCCATTCCAATGCCTTAACACTCTTTCTGAGAAGAATTTTTTTCCTAATATCCAAACTGAATCTGGCACAATTTGAATCCATTACCTCTTGTCCTATCACTAGTTACCCAGGAGAAGAGATTGACCTCCACCTCGCACAACAAGCATAATCTTTCAGATAGTTGTAGAGAGTGATAAGGTGTCCCCTGAGCCTCCTCTTCTCTAGACTAAATAATCCCAGTTCCTTCATCTGCTCCTCATAAAACTTGTGCTCCAGACTCCTCACCAGCTTTGTTGCCCTTCTTTGGACACCCTCCAGGGCCTCAAATTTTTCTTGTAGTAAGGAGCCCAAAACTGAACACGATACTCAAGGTGTAGCTTCACCAATACTGAGTATGGAGAGAAAATCACCTTCCTAGTCCTGCTGGCCATGCTATTTCTGACACCAGCCAGGATGCCGTTGACCTTCTTGGCCACCGGGGCACACTGTTGGATCATGTTCAGCCAGCTGTCGAGTAACACCCCCAGATCCTTTTCCTCTATGTAGCTTTCCAGTCCCTCTGCCTCAAGCCTGTAGCATTGCATGGTATTGCTGTGACCAAAGTACAGGACATGGCACTTGGTCTTGTTAAAGCTCATGCAATTCACTTCAGCCCATTGTTCCAGCCTAAGGAGTTTACAAGCAGGAGGGGGACCAACTTTTTGTACAAGTAGATAGTCATAGGACAAGGGGGAATGGATTAAAACTGAAAGAGGGGAAGTTTAGGCTAGATGTTAAGAAGAAATTCTTTACTCAGAGTGTGGTGAGGCACTGGAACAGGTTGCCCAGAAAAGTTATGGATGTCTCATCCCTGGAGACATTCAAGGCCGGGCTGGATGGGCTCCTGGACAGTTGGCAATCCTGCCCATGGCAGAGGGGTTGGAACTAGATTATCTTTGAGGTTCCTTCCAAGACATTTTATTGTTCCAAGACATTTTATGATTTTATGATTCTATCCAGATCCCTCTGTAAAGCCTTCCTACACTCAGGCAGATCAACATTTCCTCCCAACTTGGTGTCATCTGCAAACTTACTGAGGGTGCACTCAATCCCCTCATCCAGATCATCAATACAGACATTGAGCAGGACCAGCCCCAATACTGACCCCTCGGGAATACCACTTATGACTGGCCACCAGGTGGATTTAACTCCATTCACCATCATTCTCTGGGCCTGGCCATCCAACAATTATTTTAACCCAGCAAAGAGTATACCTGTCCAAATCATGGTCTGCCAGTTTCTGTTGGAGTCAAAGGCTTTACTAAAGTCTAGGTAGACTACATCTACAGCCTTTTTCTCATCCATTAGGCAGATCAGCTGGTCATAGAAGGAGACAAGGTTGATCACGCAGAATTTGCCTTTCATGAACCTATGCTGGCTGGGCCCGATCCCCTTGTCTGTCTGATTTCTTTTGTTTCCCCTGAGATATTATGAGTTCAGAAATGAAAGCCCAGAGAAAGCATAAGAAAGAACAAACTGATCCACACAAGTCAGTTACAGCTTTCAGTTTGAAACACTAATTGATCTTTCATCTTCTAGGATTGTTTATAAGAAGCAAGAATCAGGGAATCAAAAACAGGTTTCACACTTCTCGGATAGATGTGCTATCCATTACTTAATATAAAAGCTATGCTACTAATATTATGTTGCCTTAATTCTTCCACTGGTGAACAGTAACTTCAATTCTCATTGTGTTTGCATTCCTTCTTTTTAATAATTCAAGGGAACATTCTGGAAATTACAGAACAATGACCTAAATACTTACAAAAATAAAGATCTATGCAGATTAGTCTGAAAAAAACAAAATGGTTAATAGATAATATTGAAGCCAGTAGGTAAAAGCTCCTGGAATAATTTTCTTTGCTTTTCTAGACATATTCAGTAAGTCCTTTAAAAGAGGAAGAATGCAAAGTAATAAAGGAAATACAATAAGAATCAAGATCTTACACGCAGAAGATATTATTTAAAAAGTAGGAAAACAAGATAAGAATAATATTTTCTTTCTAGTAGACAGGCAGAGATCGCCAGTAGAGTCCCACAGGAATCCACTCTCTGTGTCATTTAATATGGTTATAAATGGTATAGAAAAAACATGAAAAATAAGTGATGAAGTCTGATTACTTTATTAAGCTATTTGAAGACCAAGAATGACTCAGAAGAGCTGCAAAAGCACAATATGTTTTTCTGAATGTTTTGGGCAACAACTGTTTAGAATGTTTGTAAATAAAAATACAATAGTTATTACAGCACTGATTTTCAAGAAAGAAATTAGCATTGTGAAACATTTCTTAAAGGACATTTCTGGTAATCGGCAGTCTAGTTTCTGTATGTTGTATTGTTTCCTTTAAACTGAGCTGATACAAAAACTTGAGAGTTTGAAAATTATAAGAAAAATTCAATATGAAAATCTATTGATTTTCATTTACTCAGTCTTTTTGATAATTTGTTCAAATGATCTAAAATGATATTATAGAGCTAGATAGTTCATGATTTTTTTAAGGCTCTCAACTACTGTTCCCCCATCTCATAAATTATTTCTCAGGAGCTGTAATTTGAAAGCCTTCTGTTCAGAGCTAATTAAATTGAAATTCTGTATGAAACTACATCCACATATAGTGAAAGTCCTACTCATTAAACAATATTTGAAAGACAAATGCCATGTGAAAATTAGTTCAACAAAACGTAATGCTACAATTTAAACTACAATATCCTTAAATGTTTCATTTTGCTTTTATTGATCTTCTTTTATTTTTAAAAGGCAGTATNAAAAAAAAATAAATAAAAATATAAATTAACAAATTAGCGAGTGGAAACAATAGAAAGAATGAGATGATTGACTGGCAGAAATACATATGTTTAACAAAACAACCTAAATGAATATGGCATCATTTCATACCACTTTTTCCAAGCTTCAGCTGGATAGCAATAATAAAATTAACCCAGCCAGATATTTCAATCTGAAATCTCTCAAAATTGTTTTTGATTTCGGGCATACATTTGGGATAATTTTATTATTTCTTTAAATAATAAGTCAATTTTGGATGACAGTGAGGTGTAGATCATGGATCTTGAAAGTGAGGGATCATTGAATATTTGTAGTTTGAAAGCCTCAGAAGAAGATTCATAGAACTTTGTGAACTTATGCAAACCCTTGGTGTTTCTCATTGATTTGTACCTCCCAGGAGATTACAGTTATTACTATACGTTGTAAGACACTTCTAATGTGGAGACAGCAACTGGAGGTGAAAAGAAGCCTGAAGCTGCTTGAAATTCTCTTAATGAGGGAAGAATCCTTGAATTGACTTTCAGAAAAATATTAATTGCAGAAAGGTCTCACAATAATTACAGTATATTGAAGCATTTAAGTTATCTTGGCTATAAAATGGGGTCTCCATAATCAAAGTATTACAGGCACAATATTAAACTGCATCCTTTTTGTGATTTGCTACCACTATTAACATATTCTCATTAGCCAAGTTAAAGTATTTCATTCTACAGATTTTATGGTAGATGTGTTTTATACTGTACTTCAGGATCTACAAGACATCCCAATTCTATTCTCAGCAGCTGTAGTAAGAAATGGATTAGATGATTACTAGCTGGGCTTTTAGATGTGCACCTGTGTAAGTATGAGCTTCTGTTTACACAGGTGTGGTAGGGGGCTTACATTCTTAGATTGCTTTTCTTAACATAGACAGAGTTCTCCTAATGTTGGACTCCAGCCAGGATCTTTCTCTGGATCTATGTGTATTTAATTACTGCACATAAAGTGGAAATTCTTTAGAGAAAACTCTGTTTCAGGTCAGTGAAAAGTCGAGGAATTGCTACAAGGTTCTTAAATGTAGAAATTATTGTAGACTCCTCAGCAGTAGGATTTTAAACCTGTTTCTCTAGAATTTCATGGAATGTTCCAGTAACGTATAAAATTGAAAGAAGCACCACTTTCAAACCCCAGTTCTGTGTTTCCAAATAACAGGTAAAACAAGACTTAAAAAAAAATTACATATGAATCTCTGTAAGGTAAGGTAGACAGAAAAAAAATTCTGTTTAGTCTTGTAACTCAGGTGGTGAAGTTTTTGACATTATCACCACTTGTTCCGCTCTGAAGGTGTACAGAGAACTTGTGCTGGTTTTTACAAAATAAATAAATAAATAAATAAATGAAATTTAGATGCTATTGACACATTAAAAAAATTAAAAAAATAATTTTTTTAAGGATAATAATTTTTCATTTGCAGATTGTATAATTATAATTTGTTATAATCAATAGCAAAAGGAATTACTTGGCAACAAACAAGTTACCTGTCATCTAGAAAAGTTTGGACAGAGGGTTTAATTTCATTTAGAAAAAAATAAACATCTATACTTTTATGATATTGCTGTAAGTTTGTGAACATTCTAAGTATCTTCTTTTCTTTTACCCAGATTACAAAGGGAGTTTACCACTTAAATTTGTCACTGGCAAAAACATACAGTTATCCCATTAGTAGATTATTCTGACCACATTGAAATTGAACTACAACGTAATATGGATTTCTGAAAACATATTCTGTCGTCTAAGTCACTGTGTTCAGCTGTATGTGTGATTCTCCAAAACCAGAGCAGAATAACTATTAGAAATTAATGATAAAGGCTTGAGTTTCTACCTCCCAAATTTGAATCACAAAACAGCCCAGGTAGAATATTTTTCATCCACAAATTTCTTGACTTGTATTAAATAATTACCCAATACTTTGGGTAATGAAATCAATGGAAAGAGTCATTATTACAAACATAGTATACTAGAACTCTTGTTTTGGGAACAACTACTACATTAGAAATGAATAAATATTTGATATCTATCTATAAATACATTAGATGATAAATACAGATGAAACTTAAACTATTTAAGTGGTGAGTACACAATCCTAGTCACAAAGTGAGGAAGACTAGAAAATTTTAGTCCACAATCTGTAAATTTTTGCAAATAATTTTCTGATTTTATGTAGTGGGAAAATAGTTTAAGTAAATGGGTAAAGTTTTTCCAGTCTTTGCTCCTGAAAATAAAGTTTCACTTCAGGGGTAATGACCTCATGATGTTTAAGGAGTCTTTTTCCGTATTTAATATAGCTGTTGATTTGAGGAGACATAATCTCTCATATAAGAACCAACAGAATATGGCCTCAGGATAGATATTTATTCTAGAAAATGATATATATATATGTATACATATATTTAAAAAAATATTTAATGTTAGTCAGTTACCTGTAATAGTTAACCCAGCAGCATGGTTTGAAGGTAGAGTTTTCATAGAAGAAAGTACATAGACTGAATTGTAGTCTAAAGAATGCTATCTACAGTACTGACAAATTTTGTTCTAGATAAACAACAATGTCTTTTAATGCGTTAAGGAAGTTAACTTGGTAGTATGTTCATCTTGGTAATATGCACGTGCATCCTATCTATTTTGTCTATTCTTTGAATTTGGATCAAGACAGAATTTATGTTATTCAGTAACTCTTAACTGAAGTAGTGGGATTAACCTGCAGCAACGTCAATAAATCTAAACTTGTATTTACACTATAACTTGTGAAATAAGAAACAGAGTTAACATTTTATATTATAGTTAGAATGCAAAAGACAGTATGTCTAGTCAAAGGATAAGTATTATCACTTTACAGTCATGACAACTACACAGTCTAGGAAGTTCCAAAGTAATAACAGAATCCTGGTCCCCCAGTTAAGATCTATGCAGGAAAATTAATAAGAAAATGGCTTCATTTCATCATGATGGCATTTGGGAGTTTTGGAACCCTCTAGACCATTAGTCAGTTTTGTTAATGACTATGCTCATCCTTTTAATCATGTGAAACATTGACTGAGCATCATTTAGTTCAAAGTGCCTTTCAGAAGCCTGAGCAGACTCTGAGTAGTGTGAAACTTTACCTAATCTCACTGCAAAATAAATTTAGCTAACATCATTTGTATTTTATGTAAAGATGCGACATTCCTGAGGTTTCTAAAAAAAATACTCATTTTAGGTAATAAAACATTGAAATTTTGGTGCTTAATATGTTGCCAAATTATCTGTATTACTGATGAGTATTGCTGATTTTGACACTTGCTGTATTTTGTATTATTTTTGCACAAATATTTTATTTAAAAAAATGTTTTAACACCAAGAGTATATGCTTTTGCATGAATATCAAACTTCTACACAAAAACAATCCAGAAATACTGTATTTTGATTTCAAAAAGATTGTTTTATTATCAAATTCATTAACAGGTTTTGCACATTTGTCACCATGAATTTGAATAGCTGAGTTTCAAGGATATCAAATTCTTGTACAAAACAGAGACGTATTTCTGCTGAGCATGCAATATTTTTAATAATCGTATTTTGAAAAGAGGGTCATGTTGTCATCCAGAGGAGTCTTGAAAAGCCAGAGAAATGGGCTGAAAAGAATCTCATGAAATTCATCAAGGACACTTGCAAAGTCCTTCACCTGGAAAGGAACAATCCCAGGCAGCAGTACCTGCTAAAGGGTCACCCAGCTGGAAGGCAAAGTGACAGTAAAGAACTTGCGAGTCCTGAAAGACACTAAGTTGAGCAAAGGACAGCATTGTTCTGTTGCTGCAAAGCAGTCTAGTAGTATCCTAGACTGTACTAGGCAAAGTATTGCCAGCAGATCAAGGGAAGTGGTCATGGAATTATAAAATCATAGAATCAT
>WBMW01002464.1:88183-136276 GCA_013396635.1 Penelope pileata | reverse complement strand
CGTGACTTTCGTAGCCATTTTTTTATCTTGCTTATAGTNGACGTGACTTTCGTAGCCATTTTTTTATCTTGCTTATAGTGGCAACTGACACTGTTACTGGTTCAACTGAGGGACCCATCAAAGGGATCGGAGTGGCCACAGGGCTAGTTGTGAGAGCCGGGGCAGCCACAGGGGCTGTCTGCAGGGTTAGAGTGACTGCAGGGTCCATTTGAAAGGTCAGAGCAACCGCAGAGGCGGTTGCGGGTGTCGAGGCAGCAGCAGGAGCAGTCGCAGGTGCCGGGGCAGCAGCAGGGACTGTCGTAGGTCCTGGGGCAGCAGCAGCAGCCGTCTCATGTGCCGCGGCAGCAAAAGGAGCTGTTGCAGGTGCCGGGGCAGCAACAGGAGATGGCTTAGGAGTTGGAACAACTGCAGGGTTTGTCACAGGAGTCGGTGTAACTGCAGGGCTTGTTGCAAGGGTTTGGAGTAGTTGCAGGACCTGTCTCAGGGGTCGGAACAGATGCAGAACTTCTCTGTGGCCACACCACACATTTTTACGGAGTCTCCAGAGGCGCACAGTGGGTACCTGGCGCTGCTGGGAACGGCGGCCTCGGCGCTGTGCAGGGCAGTGCTGTATCGCACCATGCCTCAGGGCAGATTTCTGGCTAATATTCTTAAAAAATTGGTTAATCTTCCTCAGAACCTGAAATCCATTCATGACACATAACAACAGGTGTATACTGATCTGAACATACCAAGGATATTCAAAATTCTCAAGAGCTTTTGTGATTACAGTAGGGGGAGAGGGTAAAATAAAAGAGGCTGGGAGATTTCGGAGGTAACAAAAATATGTCCTCCTCTTTCTCCTCATTCCCCGAGGTGACAAAGCCAATGGTATAATTGCTAATGGACTCAACAATGTAACATCCAAAGCACACAGATGATTGCCATGGTAAACATAAACACCAGATTCGTTTCCCTACCAGAAACTTCACTATATCATAAGTCATGAGCACCCAGCACAGCATTACAAAAATCTTAGCCCAGTTCCCAGGAACTAGAAACAACGCAACAGGTAAAACATATAGCAAGTAAGATGCTGAATAGTATAATTCCATGACAAACCTCTGAAAGAAATCCACAGATAATGAGAATACGGACATTGTGACTAGCAATTATCAAACGACAACTATCCGAAGCAGCACTGTTTTAACACACTTCGATCAGATCTCCTATTATCTCCACCCAGTCGTGGGCCACGTTGGGCGCCAATCAAACTGTTGTGGTTCGACTCAGCAGACAGCTGAGTCCCACACAGTTGTTCGCTCACCCTCCCCCCTCCCAAGTGGGATGGGGAAGTGAATTAAGAAATAAATACGGTAGAACTCGTGGGTTGAGATAAAAGCTATTTACTAAGACAGAAGAGAGAATAAAAGAAATACTAGTACATACATATAAGAAACGATAGATAATACACAAAGAAAGGCACCAACAAACGATACAGCAGCCCCTCCTTCCGAGCAAGAGACTCCCCTTCCATAAAAATCACATGATGTGATGTGGTATGGAATAGCTCTTTGGTCAGTTTAGGTCAGCTGCCCTGGTCCTGTCCCCTCCCAGTTCCTGGCTCCTTATGCCTCCTAACTGCTTCGCTGAAGAACAGAATATGTCCTTTGCTGTGTTCAACACTGTCAGGTGTTATCAGTTTTGTTTCTCTTCTGGGAACAAAATACAGCTTCATACCAGACACTGTGAGAGAAGTAACTTCTGTTGGAAACTAAGACAATACTTTACCTGAAAAGTTTCCAATGGTATTTACTGACTTGCAATGTGATATCAACTCTAAGAAAAATGTGATCATGTCTCTTTACTAGACTTTTTAAAGACCTATCTTACCAGTGGAAAATATCCCTCGCTTCACAATCACACCTTATACATGTCATCTCTTTTTGGCAGTATGAGAACAACTGCTTCCAAGGACAAAACACAGGATTAAAATATCATCAATCTCTGATGAACACATTGAGAAGTCACTGAGAATTGCAGCCACTTTCATTGAACTAACCTGATGCATTAGCTTTACAAAAACAATGTCAAATATAACATTAGTTTTGTTTTTGTTGCTTTCGTATTTTTTAATCAAAAATATATTTGAATAAAATTTGTTAGCTATGTACATTAACTATATTATATAATTTATAGGTGGCCTAAGACAATTCCTCTTCACTCAGTGTGGCCGAGGCAAGACAAAAGGTTGGACATCCATATAATAAATCAAATTCTTTGACTAGTGCTAGGGTTTTCAGTCCCAAAAAGGCACTTGTTTCATCCTAGAACAAATCTCTATACCTCTCTCCTTCCAGATTTCCAGTTTTCTCCCAACTGTAAAGCCTACAAGGAGTCTCACACTATCACTGGCACAAAAAAAATTGTTCTGATTTATTGCAGTAAGTCGCAATAAATCGCATTATCTTATTCTCTCTTTTTTCCCCTTCTGCTTCTTGTACAATTGATTTCAGGACCAAGCATGCAATAACAGCTCATTCACAGTGTAACTGCTGGGACTGATTTACCTAAGGGAAAGGGATTGGGCAAAAATTATGAATTATGTGTTTGTATGTCAAGGTCACCCATCATTTTTCAGTCAAGCTGTCATCAGGGCTGCATCAGGCAATATTGAGTATTGCGTGGGAGCCATAAGTCAGGTAACATCATTTGGCTTTGGTCACAGAGACATTCAAATTCTGGGGTCTTTTCATACTTTTGATCTACACTTTTGAAATTATCAAAAGCTTACATCTGTCCATAATATAGTATGATTTTGTCCTTAACAAAAAGAAAGGATTTTCTAAAGGCCCACTGCAGTTTTCTTCTTTATGCAGATCTGAACTGCTTCTAGGGCCATTCACTTCTTGGCACACCAAGGAGGCAATTGCAGGACTTCGAGGAAAAATAATGGATAAAAGTGGTGTGACAACTTTGTGGCCCATTGCAAGTGTCCATAGCGATGGCATTCAGGGAGAGGCAGAGGGAGTAAAAGGCAGGCAGCACCAATGATGGAAGTGTGGCACTCATCACAGAGTGAATGGCAAACAGCTGGTAGCCAGAGAAGAGATGGGACTGGAAGGAAAGGTACGCTATGTACTATTCAGATGTGAGTAAACATCCCATTTCTAAGGGCAGCAAGGATCTGTAGAGAAGCAAGGATGCAACAAGTTCTGTTACAGCAATCGTCACTAGGTAGGCTTTGTGTAAAATGAACAGCAACTCACTTCCTGCATAGATGGCAGTGTAAGGTATTATCCAGTTTCAGGAGGAGCATCTAGTGCAATGCAACAAGCAAAAAGAAAGGTAAAAATGACAGGGAGGATAAAATAGAAGAGCAAAAATTTCTGGATTCAGTTTAGAAGCATTTAGGAGCTCTTGAATGTGCCACTGGACACCACATATCCCTGAAATGGTAGCATTTCTAGCACTAATCATTAATAATGTCACCAGGGACTCAGCCTCACAAAACGCTATCAGCTTGCTCTCTCAGTCTCACATCGTCCATTAATACTTCCATTTGCTGCAGAGTATGCTCTAGAGATTTATGGCTGTACTGCAATGGCATTGTGGACTTCTGTCAGGTATTATATTTTTTTACTGGAAGCTTAAGAAAAATTTTAGGCTAAAAAAAATCATTAAAGCTGTTTTCATAAATTAAAAATAATTATACAGAGCTTCTATTAATCAAATTGCCATCAGAATGAAGATGCTAAGTCACAATTATCTTTTGCAAATATTGAATTTGATCTGAGATAAAGACTTTATACTCTTTCCCCCTAAACCCTCCACAAATCAGTAAGAAGGAAAGAAGTGAATTCTGCTGTATAAAACATTCAGGCCAACTTCTCTTTTCAGTTGTTTTACATCACTGTAAATCATGCCATGAGTGTAAAGCCATAGATTCAAAGTGCCAGTAGAGACTTGAAGCATACTCTTTGCTTATAAACAACTTCTATAAACCATTTTGCTATAATATTGCCTGCTGTACAACAGTGTAACTGATTTTGAGCATTTATGAGTTAGTTATTCTATCCTCACACAGTAGCAGCACTGAGATCATCTTGCACGCACTATATATTCATTCACTTGCTGATGATTGATGCATCTTTTAAACCCCATTACAATCTCTGCCTCCACCAGCACAGGCGCAGCGTGGCTGGCATGCTAATTCTGCTGACACAATCTGCTTGCAAAAAGGAACTGTTCTAGGCCTGGGTATGTCAGACCATGCCACCAACATGTTGTTGTTTTTCTTTAATATCACGGAAACATTTGATCAATGTATGAATAAGCAGCAGTTCCTAGATAAGTTTCACAGCTTCAGTCATAGAAACAAAATCAAATTGGGCTGGCCATCTGCTCTCTGGCTTTACTAAGGGCTGTCAGAGTACATCAGCTAGCATCTCCGCTTGCCAAGGACTGCAGAACACTCAAAATGCATGTGCTGCCATAGACTGAACTGACACTCCCTCCAGACTGCTGTGAATCCAGAAAAGCTCCTTGATAGAGAAATTCACAAATGCAAATTTAAAAATAATGTTAAAAAAAATGGAATAAATCCAGGCAAAAGCACCATATGGTTTACTTTCTGTCTTGTCCCGCTTGGAGGGTTGCAAGGAAGGTGAATGTTTGATATCCTACTGAATACGGTATTCCCTTGTCAACAGAGGTCACAGGAGCAACAGTCAGACGATGACTCAGTGGAATAATACAAAACAATTTATTGAGTTCAATGACCATGATTGGTCCTCTATCTCTAGGCAAAATTGGGCAACATTTTAACAACAATAAGCATTAGTGATAAACAGGTACTTTGTCACAGGCATCTTTTCTCAGCCAATTACTTTGGCTTACTTGTAGGCAAATTTCGGCAATGGCTAGTAACAAAAATGTGAAAATAGATTGAGAGGAAAGAAAAACCGCAGGAGAAAAAAAGAAAATAAAAGTGAAACAGACAGATTTTCTCCACAACCTTGGATCCAGCATAGTCTTGAGCTGGAATTTTCATCCGTGGGTGGCAGGTTAACAGAGGCAGAAAGTGTAAGTTCACCTTTATATAGTCCAGATGGCCAGAGACCACCCTTGGGGTGGCAACTCCCCTCCCTCTGTGCAACTCATATTTCCAGAAGCTTCAGTAGTTTTCAGGAAACTCATGCAGCCCCCTCCCCAGTAAGTTGCCATAAAAGGAAGTGGGCAGAAGAGCTTGCTGCCCTGCTTTTGCAGGTTTCCCATTGGTCTCTTAACACTTTCCCAACTGTGTTGTGAGTTGTAACAAATGCAGAGCTCTGGTCTGAGCTGATGAGAGTTAAGGCTGCATTTTGGAGCTTCCCTGGGCCTAAGAAAAAGCCAAGCAATGCTCCTTGGAGTTTGGTGCCCACATGCAGCACTGCCCAGCCTGGCCAAAAGAAGCGGCTGAAATGCGACGGGCTGACAAGCCCACCAAGTATAGCCATGCCAGGCCATCCCACAGCTGCAGGAAGGTCAGACCCTCCATCCAGAAATTGTAGTCCCCAGGGGTTTACGTGGTTAGTCACTGGAATCATACAACTGAAGAGGAACAGGACTTCTCTCTAAATAGGGCAAAGGAATGTTTGCTAATATAGAGAATGCAGGGAGCATCCTGGCAGCAGTTGAAGGAGAAGTCAGAGACGATGATAAAAGAGGAGGCAGGAAAATAGAGACTAAGCAGAGGTACAGGTCTGGTGCACAGTGCTGAGAGTTCGTGCTTATTCCTGAAAACATGTCCCTCTTTAAAGGATGATATAAAATTGATTATCTCAGACCATTATTATATTGAGTGCATGTTGGACAAAATCTGTGAGAAAGGTTAGTTCTTGGGCCGGTCCAAGGTGTTTTCATCTGTGTAGGTCACCTAGTAGTCCTGAATGACACAGCTGGAAGGTAAGATGGATAAAGCAGATATCTTTTTTGTTTACTTTATCCTATCCTAAAAAAGGGGATAGAACAATTGGAAATAGTTCAGTGAAACCATGAAATCCTGGGAAGTCTAGAATTTGCTCTCACTGTTTCTTATCTTTTTTTTTTTTATGGCATCGAAAGTCAAATTTTGAATAAATGGAATTTTCGGGTTTAAATATTTTGTTGAGAATCCAATATTTGTGCATGTATAGATGTGTCTGCGTGCATTAACATAAAATTTTTTAGAGCAAGACTGCCATCTGCTGCTTATAAAAATGAGTTACATGTTCAGCAAAGCTGGGTACTGGACGTGGTTTCCTGCATGAAGCTGTCTTTGTGGTATGAGGACGTCAGGTACTTCACACTGTTTTAGATCCTTCTTAGGACTAACACAAAGCTGAGACTCTGGCTGTGGGAGAAAGCAGTCCCAGCATCACTGCAGCTGTTCTCAACAAAGTTGAAAAGGACTGGTTTGTTTTGTTTTGTTTTGTTTTTTCCTTAGATTAATACAGTTTACTAGTGCAATACAAGTTTAAATTGTCGCTGATGCACCTATTACATGCATCATGCACCAGCACCTCTGAAAGCACAAATGTGAGAGGGAAGACTTCAGCATTGCTGTTTGGTATGCTGCTCAAACAGCAGTCTGCAGTCATGCGCAAAGACCATAAAGTGCCTCAATGCCTCTGTCATTCTTCTTGTTCACTCACAGCTTTGAAGCTTGTCACAGAATCATTATGTGTCTTATCAAATTCTCTTTTTTTGGGAAAACAGCTACTGATGTTTCCAAGGCATTTCAACAAATCTGGTGCTGCTTATCTGCAAATAACAAACTGAAACATGGATAAAAGCATATCTTATAATATCAGTTTATGTGTTACAGCATAATATTCTGTGTGGCTTTCTCTGGGCAGGATTTTTTACAGAATAGTTCTAACTGGGAAGTGATTGACTTTTCAGCAGGCCCTAGCATACTTTAAATGTGTTAGACATCTATTGAAATGGAGATAATGAACTAAATGTTTTACACATTCCACATCCACACAGAAGTAGTGAGTTGCTCTTGTACACATCCATTAAAGAGAAGGATATCTTTGTATGCTGCCTGAGGAAAACACCCTCAGGTGGGATCTTAAAATGTCCCTTATATCCTAACTGAAAAGCTTGGATCATCTTGTATCAAACCAGCATGCATTTCCCGTTAGGTGAGATGGCTTCTCCTGCAGACAAAATAGACTTTGTATAGTCACTCAGATTAGCAATTTTTGTAAACTAAATTAAGTGGATATCATATTGGAAATAGATACTGATTTCAACTATACTCCTTATCAAAGAAGAGAAGAAAGGAAACCTTTTTTGGAGTGAGACTATTTTGCATTGAAAAGTTTCCTAAATAAATAGGCTTCATTCAAAAGACCATTTGCTTGGGAGGGTTCCATTTCCAATAAATGCTTTGAGCATTTGTCACTGAAAATCACTGGAGAAAAAATGTAGCAAAAGTCTACAGTCATTTGCACAGAAATACAAAACCTTACTGAAATCAGTGGTACAATGAGATAAGGACAATAGGAAAGTGCAGCAAAGCTTGAACATTGACCTAAACAGAACACTGAAACAGGCCTCTTCCACTTTCCCTCTGAAGTAAAAAACACAATCACTTCAGGAACACTGAAAAGTTGTATGGTCAGGAACTAGGTGGCGCTGTGTACAAAAAAAAGTTACACTTTAAACCCAGTAAACATTAGTTGGCTGTTTCTGTGCCATTACAGGTGGCCTGAGGATGTCTCCTGAAGACAGACAATTCAGTTTGTCGTGAAGGTACAAGATCTTTGGCAGACGTTGACAGTTTACAAAAACTTTGTATTTGCATATGCATAAGCATGTGGAAGCATGTGAGGGTGAGTTTTTTGTTTGGATTTTGTTTTCTGCTTACACCCACAACATTGACAATTTGAAAAGGAGACAACAGTTCCCCCAGGATTCCACCATGATGATTCATTCTAGCAGCTATCCCTCTGAGTCCAAAGTATTGCCTTACTTCTGGCAGTACATTGACACAGGATGGTGGGAAAGGAAGCTGCAATCTACATGGTGAATGCACAGACTGCAAAGTGCTGCAATTTGTGCTACCTTATAGGGAAACAAACACTTCCATGAAGCATCTGTAAATGAAGGACGAGCCCTCAGCTGCTATTCTGCACACATATGTGGATCAACCTTCTGGACAGTTTTCACAAAATGCAAGATTCATTGCTTTTTGAGCACTACAGCCTGGTTTCGCTTTGAAAGACACCCTTCCTCTTGGCTCTGACTTCATTGGACCTGTCAGCCTGAGCAAATCAATGTTGTAGCTTACTCTCAACTTTCTCAATGAGCTATGTGGAAGACTACACAGAATAGGTGTCCTAAGATATGCTCTACTTCTCTGAAAATAATACCACTGAACTTAAACTTTTGTGTGCTATCTTACAGATACACGCGTGTCACCACAATCACTGGTGAACCATCAAGTTTTCCCTAACTCAGCTGAGAGCCAGCTGTTGCAAAATGACCAGGGCAGCAGGGCTGGGCAGGGACACAGCTGTAACTCTCGCTGCCTGGCCATTCTGAAATAAAAGTGTACTGATATGCTCAAAACACTAAAAAGTACAGCCAATGCACAGACAATGTTCAGAACCATTGTGTAAACAGATCCAATTATTTTTCAGTGTATTTCCTTTCTAATGACTAATGTGGCTGAAACCACAAATTTATAAAAATGCCTCTTCTCAGCTTATTTGCTGCTACTTTCAGCTCCCCTCTTCCTCTTTCTACCCTGATCATTCCTCTTCTGCTTTCTACCCCCAGAGCTGTATATGCAGTGTGCAGACTAGCTGTTGAAATCAAAGAGAATTGGACGCAACTGACCCAACTCTGCCCCATCTCCATGTAGTAGTTGTCTTGGTAGCTCTCCTGTCTTTCTCACGCAGTCTACATGCTTGTTCAGACACGAAAGGTTTAATGGATTTATATAACCAACTAGCACTCCAGGACTTGATTAGGTATTTCTTGGGGTGTTCATTGGAACTGCCCCAAGGCCATTATGCAAGGGCTTAAACTGTTCTTCTGTTTTTTCTCTGAAAGATCCAACAGTGATTCTGTGAACAAGAGATACCTTTGACTGCAGCATCAGTTAAAAGCGGCTTTAAAGTACATTTCAGAAATTACAGTGCAAATCAGCTGCTGCATTAGGAAGAAACACCAAGTTCAGCTTACCCCTTCACTTCAGAAACGAATTAAGTATTTTCAGTGCTGCCACAACCCCTATCTCACCCTTTTCCTGTGTCCACCACAGTGAAGTTCCAGTTTCAAATTGATCTCACTGAGCAGGCCTCTGAACACAAAATATACTTATTATCATTTCTCCACTGTAGTCAGAGAAATCTGGGCAAAATTAAGCAGCAAGGAAGCAAATCTCCATGTACTTTGGTGAGTATGGAAATGAAGTGTTTGCACAGCACTGCCAAGAAGCAGTCTCACTTCAGTTTGAAGGGACCTCACGTTACTGTAGCAAGATTGAAGACCAAAGCAGCCATGGTAGACAAGAACTACTGAAGGAGACCTGTGAGACTGACCAGAGTATTTAAGTCAGTGATGTGGAAATGCACTTACAGCTGCTCCCTTCCTTATGCAAATGAGTTTCTCAAGGGACTGGTTGAACTGGTTGCAATGGCTGCTGCTGAATGTAATCAGAGCAATGGGAACTAATCACTGTAATGCTGAAAATTTGTCCTTAAGTGTGGATTTATCCTGTGCTTGAACATGTAAAAGGAGCCCTTTTTCATTAATAGTTTTGATCTTCGAGCATGTTCAAGTGTATCTACCGATTTCAATAGCCAGGGTGTGTGCAAACCTAGCAAAGGGAGTAAAGGTGTCTGGGTGTAGCTGAGGACTTATTTTGGTCCAGAGCATGTCTATTAACAATAAAAGCATGATAAAAATGCAGTCAGCGTTCAGCGTCCTTGGCTAAGCATACGCTACTGAGAGTTAAAAACACATCCTTACAAATGATGAAAGATAAATACACATCTGACTGACTCCATAACAGCATTTTAATAATTTATTAACTATGATAATTTCATAATTTTAGAGCATATCAAAGTCTTAGAAGTTTTTCAGGTTGTGTTACATATAGCATCACCACTGGCTAGGTGACCAAGGACTCAGGGGATCATACAAGGATTAAACTCATAGCCAGCTGCTGTACAGATACTTATTTTCTTAGGTGTACAGATAGTCTTTAAAGTCTGTAATGCAGTTATTCTGCAATACCAAATTTCCAAAGTCTGTAAATTATTTCAAATCATTCAAGTTTAGACAAGTGCCATGTACTATGTTTGTGCAAAGCTCTATAATCCATCAGGAGATATTGTTCCCATCTCATGAATTAAATGTTTTGCTTTTATAAGTGGATGTAGTCAACAAGTGAATTTTTGAGAACTTATAATGGATGAGCAACCCTGTTTCTGATTTACCACACAATAATTTAGAAACTGTAGCTCCTGTTAAATTCAATTATTTCCCCTGTAGCTTTTAACTAAGAACAGCTTTTAAAGGTGCCAAACTTCTCTACATTCATGTCTTCATAAGATCCTGTCTGCACAGGAAGAATTAAGAGAACTTACAGGATAGAGGTTAAAAGCTAGTTGGGGATGTCATCTGCATTAAAATCATGCAGTACAAACTGCAGACAGCTAAAAAGCTGCAGGAAAAAATACCTGTTTTAGCTCTTGCATGTGTACCTGTTGATCTTTGAATAAATTTAACTGGCTTTGGAGTGGTTTGTGTTTTGTTTGTTTGTTTTTCTTCCAGTTAAACCACTAACACAGACACTTGAGATTAGCACTGAAGTATAATCAGTAGTTGTTTTTATTATTACTGAAAGCTTTGGGAACAGAATTTTCCCTACTATCGTTCATTACAAATGAACGGATGAAATCCTGCTTATTGTATCAAAAATTCTGAACAGTCGTTATGTAAACACAAGTATTCAGGAAACTACTGACCTGAACAGGAGTGATAGTTCCACTGGGTAAACTAGTATCAATTACGTCATTAAAAAGACTTTTTTCTGTATACATTTCTCTCTCTTAATATTTTCTAAATACTTGTCTATACTTACAAGTGTTCAGAAATGTATACAATCTATTCTTTCATTATAGTTCCTGCAAAACACTCCTGTTAGCAGGACAGACTGAGAAATGAAGTGCTTCTCTGTTCTGGCCAAACCAACCTCAGGGAAGTCAGACAACCACAGCCACTGCCACCACAGACAGATGCAGCAGGAGCCGCCTCATAAAGCTTGTCCCCTTAATACTTTACCATGGGAATGGGTTGCAACCGAAAAGAAAAAGAAACATTTTGAAGACAAGATCTAAAGCACAGAAGTAACTTGCTTTCTTGCTTTCTGCCTTTCAAGGAATCACAAAGATATTGTGTTCTGGTTGTATCAATTGGCTGGGAGTGCTTTCTCTTTTGTCAGTTCTGTAAAGATAACTTCCATATAAATTGTCCCTTATACACTGAAAAGATGGGCCTGTGTAGAAGGAATCAGCTTGTTGTTACAGTTAAAACAATTCAATGAAATTTCAGAAAAGGTTATAAACAGTGTACATCGTCTACTCAGCTTTCCTTTACACTTTATAGACAGAGCATGAGAGAACCCCTGGGCAAATACCTTCACATTTATCTCACAATCTTATGGCTATTAGTCTAATATGCGGTACACTCAATAAGTCACATTAGTCCACGGTTGCTGATAAAAAGCTACTGAAAGTAAGCAAGCATTTTTGCAATATTTTTACAGAAGGCTTGCTAGTTTATATATGAGGTATCCTGGCACTCACTCAGCTTTGAGCTCATCTGTGCCGTGCCTAAACTCAATCAATGCCTAAACTGCAGCTTGGGAGTCTCTCTCATCAGTTTGGCTTCTGCTCTTTATTTGCACAGCAACTTATACTGTAAGAGAGTTTACTGCACAGAGCTGTTTAGCAGCATAGCTGGGCTGGAATCCCATCAGAAGTCAAAGGGCATGCTACTGGCAGGATGAGATACACTGGGATGGCCTAGACACTCCAAACCCCAACAGTAGGGTGCAATGGAGAGTCACTGTACCACATGCATACTTTCCAGTTAATGCATGAATCTGGTAAGCCAAGCAAAATACTCCCTTGCTCGATGATGTCTTTACTACAGGGAGGTGAAAAGAGCAGGATGTGTAGTACATGGAAGATGCTAGACATCTCCAAGAAAACATCATCAGAACTCTGCAATGTGATCAAAGCAGACAATTTTTGTTCTGAAAAATGGCTTCATTATTTTTTTGGCTAAAGCAATCTCTCTCTGTAAATGCTTTTGTATGTACTGTGCACTTGTGTGCGTGTTCACATATATAGAGAGACATACATGTTTGCGTATACATGTGTGAATGGGGGTGCTTGTGCACAAACACATATGCTTATATAAAATAGATGTGTACAAAATTTTGACACAGAATGGACAGTTGCATTCAGTTACTTGTTAGCAGCTGATCTCCTAGCCAGAAGTAATGCGCGGTCATCATCAGCAATGAAATAATCAGCATTTTGTGCAACCCTGTTCTGGAGGCTGTAACATTCGTGTTGCAGACCCACAAAACTAGTTATATGCTGACAGAAATTGCAGTCTAGGCAAGTCTTGACCGCTTCCAGAGATCACAGACAGACTATTTTTGACACAGTCAAGATTTACTTTAAAAATCATCCGGAACAGCTGAAGCAAGTTCTTTGCGTTAGACCTCTTTCTTCCATTAAACCAGGTTACACTGCAGTCGCCATGGACCCCATCTGTTATTATACAGCCAGCCACATACAAAACATGGTCCTGTGCTGAATAATATTTAAGAGGAGAAAACTCTGTTGCTCTGTATGACTCTATAAACTGCAGTTGAACACAATGTGGAATGAAGTGACAACAACCAGTCAGCTGAGGTACAAATTCTATCTTGAGATTTCGTCGATGCTAGAAAAATCCGTTACACGAGGACCTTTTCTGCCGCCAGGGGGCAGCATCGGGGCCCTGCGCAGGGGGAGGCGGCGGCGGCGGCGGCGGGAAGCGCGTGGCCCGTGTGTCAGCCACGCTGGAAGAGGTGACCGGGCGTTTAGAACGGCCACTGGATCTAGCTTGCTGGTTGTCCGTTGTCGGCATGAGGCACCTGGCACCGATGCAGCTCCATCTGGAAGGCCAATGTTTGCTATGCGGAGTAGTGCTGGTCAGAACTTCCTGCTGCCTGTTGCCAGACCGATGCCAGACCAGTTAGCCACGAGAGAGGAAAGACTTTGTCACTCCTTTTATTCCAGAACAATACATTTAATAATATAATTCCAGGTTAATAATATACTTCGAGGTTATCCCCCGCAATTAAAAATATATACTTTTTAAATTTCGTTTTACTCTGTACTCACACCACTCGCTGTCCGTTTGCGGCTCAGCGCACCTCGTACTGCAACTCGCCCCCTGATGTCAAGCTACCATGGCGGCAGCGGCGTCTCCTCCAAGTGGCGCAGAGGAGATGGGTGCGGCCAGGCCCTGGGCCTGCACCCATCACTCAGCACCCAGCACTGTCTGAGCTGAAGCCAGGACAAGGTGAGGAAGCAGTGCCATGCTAAGTCAAGTTATCATAAATAATTTTAAGCATTTTGATACACTGGCTAAACACAATCCTGTGAACAGCAAAAAAATATGCAGATTTGCTTTTCATTTTGATAAAGAAATTTGAGAATAGGTTTCAAGATTGCCAAAAAAAGCATCAGTTTTTTGGTATATTTGTGACTCCATTTTCAGTTGACATAAGTACATTACCTGCAAATTTTGAAATGCAGAGAGTTGCAATCAGATATTCAACTCAAAAAATTGACCATGTCTCTTTACTAGACTTTTATAAAGACCCGTTTTACCAGAGAAACATATCCCTGGTGTCACAATCATGCCTTATTCACGTCATCTCTTTTTGGCAGTATGTACATCATTTGCGCACAACTGTTTGTGAGGATGAAGCACATGAAGAGAAATATTTCATCACTACTCTCTCACAAACACCTTGAGAACTTGATTGCGAAAAAAGGCAGAGAAACTCAACACAACAATGAGTTATGCTGAGCCACTATTCCTTTGTTGGCTGCTGTCGTGGTTTGACTCAGCAGATGGCTAAGTTCCACAAACTTATTCACTCACCCTCCCCCATCCCTGAATGGGATGGGAGAGAGAAGAAGAGAAATATGCAGTAAAACTCATGGGTTGAGATAAACGCTATTTACTAAGATAGTAAAGAAAGCAAAAGAAATAACAGTATATATGTAATATACAAAGAGGATACGCAGAGCAAGTGCTCACAGCCAGCAGTGACCCTTCTTCCCAGCTAACCTCTTCTGTCAAAAGCCACCGGAACACCCAAAAAAACAATCACATGATGTTATATGGTATGGAATAGCTCTTTGGTCAATTTGAGTCAGCTGCCCAGGCCCTGTCCCCTCCCAGTTTCCAGCTCCTTACGCCCCCCTGACTGTTTCACTGGCAGAGGAATGCAGAACTGAATATGTCCTCAGCCCTGTTCGACACTGCCAGGATGTTATCAGTTTTGTTTGTCTTCTGAGACCAAAACATAGCGTCATACTAGACACTATGAGAAAAGTAACTTCTGTTAGAAACTAAGACAGCAGTGCTGGGTGCACAGGGGATAGCTCCTCCCAATTATGCACACCCAACAACCTCAACTCACTGCTTTTGTAACATAGTAACATTTATATTCATGAATCATTAACATAAACTCCTCCTACATTAACATGAATTCTCACATTAACATAAACTCCTCCCCTTTGCACATGGGAATAGGTATTCAGAGGGTCTTTGTGGGTCTTCAGGATGAAGGTCTTCCTCAACATTGAACTTTTGACCTCTACTCTGTTGCATGTGCACAGTTGACTCCCCACCCAGAAGCCCAGCTCCAACTGGCCAGCTCTGGCCATTGGGCAGGGGGGCCATGTCACACTCCAGCCATCAGGAACAATGTAACAGTACTGAACAGCAAGGTGTACCCTGCACCCCATAAGGAGAAACACTCAAACAACTAATGACCAGGGCTAAGGCCATATTTCAGCTCACTAAGAATTGCAGCCACTTCCATCAGACCAGACTGATGCTTTAGCTTTACAAAAACAAGATCAACTATCCCACTAGTTTTATGTTTTCATTGTTATTTGTTTTGATGAAAAATATTTTTTAAAAAGCTTTGTGAGTTATATACACTAACTATATTATATAATTTATATGGGGCCCAAGACAATTCCTCTTCACTCAGTGTGGCCCAGGCAAACCAAAAGGTTTTACACCCATGATCAAAATGATGTATGTGTGCATCTAAGTCCAACTGTCGGAGCAATCTTCCTGCTTCAGTGTTGAAATAGCCACAAACACGTAGGGTGGTTGAACCGTAATACTGGCTTTGAGCATCCACTCATTGCATTTACCACACACACTTAAAAATGCAGTTTGCTGTCCTTCTTTCAACTGTGTAATTCCCTTCTTGAGATAAATTAATGAACAGGAGTTCAAAGTAATCATCAGAATTCTCATTCAAAAATATACCACATACAGATAAGGCTTGATTGTATAAACTCTACTGAAAGTAATTGCTATGTTTCATTCAAAAACAATAGTAGTATTACTGCTAAGTATTCTATTGTCTGAAGTATCATTTGAAAACAGGGGAAAATAAAAGATGAGCAGAAAAATTGTGGAAGAAACAGTGACATTTAATAAGCATGTACCAACCACCAACAAAACTATTTTTCTGATAGTATAAATGTTTTACTTCATGTAATCATAGAAGACTGCTATAGAACACCACACATTACTGGCAAATAAAACTTGAGCAAGATTCTGTGCTTTTAAAGGTAGGCTCTATTTAGGAAAAAGTTAGAAGCATAATGGAAATGGCATTTTATTTAACAACAGAAATGAAAATAACATTTCTGAGTTGTTTAAATGTCAACTGAAAACATTTGGGGGGGGGGGTGAAGGGGGGAACATCCAAAGCATGCTTTTATTTACATCAAAACAAACAAAGATTTTAAAGAAATTCAAATATTTCTCCCCCCACACAAAGAATGCCCCATTTAAACTGAAAGCCTTCAATATTTAATGAAGTAAAGTTAAACACTTAAAGTTTGGAGGGTCAAGAAATCATACCGAAATGCCAGATGAAAAAGAAGAAAGTGGGCTAGATAAGGACTCAGTAGTGAAGATCATCCAAATGTGGAAAACAAGGTTGGAGCAAAACCCAAAAGACCTTTGGGTCCCAACTTCCCACTCAGTGAGTTTTCTCCACACTTGTCATATGTCTGAAGAAATTCATCTCTGCTATGGATTTTATCAGGAACATTGAAGAGGAACTCCATCTTCACTGAACACCCTAATCAATATGGGAAATACTTTATTTTATACAAACAGAATCATCCCAAACAGAAGTAGAAAGACCTGTGCTAAATCATCCAGGGATGAAAACAGAATAGGATCTGATGTTTTGAATGTAGCTCAATATTCATCATGTGCTACAGCAAAATTCAGCTTTATATTCTCTACTTTTGAAAGGACTTTTGTGATGATATTGGCTCATGTTTCCTCAAACGGTGCATGTTTCAAAACACTTTTAATATTCATATTGTACTGCCCTTATTACTTTGAATGTTATAGATCCAGGTTTGCATTTCATTTCATTCTACTTGGACACCAACTCTTTAAAAGTTTGTGTCTGTGTGCATTTGCATGCTGGTGGAAGAACCTTAGTGGAAGAACCTGCAGAATCCCCATCTCTTACTAACTATTGTCAGGCAGATTCTTTTAGCCTACCTTTTTCTATTCCTTTCCTAATTCCTCCCTCCCTCACCCAAGATTGAATTAAGTTCTGATAACCTTAAAGAGTATTTGCTCAGTTCCAGGGCATAATGAAGACAGCAAGATATAATTGACAGAAGTTTATTAGGATCCGGTATTTCCAACCCCACAAGTCATCATCCAATATTAATATTCTAAGCCTATATTTTGATATTGAGAACACAGCCATGAGAAAGCTTTGGAATTGGCTTATCATACAATCACTTATTGAGATGTAATATACATCTTAATTGATAATTGATCAGAGAGCCCAGATCTATTTTTCCATAATGATAATATGGAAAGTTTAGATAGTACTATCTAAAGTTAGTACCTTAAAGTTTAGACAGTAGGTACACACTTTTGAGGAAATGCTACTTATTGAGTCAACTGCAATTTTGTGTTCACTAGCATGTTTTCTGCTTTGTTCTGAGCTGTAGCATAATGATAAAGTAATTTAGATTCAGCCACAGTTCACTGCCAACTTCACATGGACATTCTAATATTCTATGGTTGTTCGTCTACAACACAGGAAGACCTTTTAATGAATGCCACTATAAGGAAAAAATAGTGTTATTGAGATATCCATTTCAAGCATCACTGAAAAAGAATTTTCTTTAAGAGCTGAGGAAATAATCTTAGTCATATCAAGATTCAATCATGACTGCACACTATTAACAATCTCTAAGTAGCCAAGTTTTTTCTGAGTTCTGTCTCAAAAAGATGATTTCTGCAACATAACCAGGAACACAAATAGGATGGAGGAGAAAGGGGATGGGGTTTGGAGGAGAACAATATCTTCAACATTATTTTCCTCCTGCAAGAAATTTCAGTGAGCCTAGGAACTACTTTTACATTTCTACATATTTCATTGACATGCAAGAATAAAAATACACCTCAGTAAGAAGTGACCAGCTAAGATAAAGGGTAGCATACACATGATTTTCCACTTAAGTGTTAAAGCCAATTAGAAGTATATTCCATGCAATGGCACTCAGACAGACAGTAAAAACAAAGATGTGGTTTGACATGAGTAGAAACAATTCACTAGATCCAGAAATTAAAATAATTTTCTTCTAAACTTAGAAGAAAGCTTTCAAAAGACCACTATGTGGTTACTTCCAGTTGAAATCTAAGCAGAGTAATACCAGTTTCTCCTCCATTGCGACCTTAAAGGATGCTCTAGGCGTAAGTAGCACCTCTACAGTGTTTTGTGAAAATTGACAGCTTACCAAAGAGGTGATGCATATTTTAGTTAGCGTTGGGGTTTGGCTTTCCATGGGACAAAAGGAGCAGTATCTGCATCTTAATCTTTTCTTTTAGTTTTCACTGAAAGCTTTCAAAAGCCAAGATAAACTATATTAAACAATATACACAACATAGTTTTCTGTGAACTGCTACTGCAGGCTTTGAACATTACCTTTCTAAACTACTCGAGGACTTGCTACTCATCTTTAAGATATAAAATGTGTAAACTTTACTGAAATACAACAATCTGAAAGCATAGTGTCTTCACTCTGCTAGCCATCCATTTTGAAACATTCAAATTTCTACACCACTTTCTTATGAGTTTTTCTTTCTGGAATCTCCCTGCGAAATTGTTCGGGTCAAACTTTGGCTACCATTGCCTAGAAAGGAGTAATCCACTTGTCTGTTCTGGGATCTGTTGTCACGTGCAGTTGATTTCCAGATGTACACAAACTAAACAACAAACCAAAACTGGTTCCCAGACAAAAATAAGATCCGCAAACCTGATCCTCTACTTCTCTCTCCTCCAAAACATCTTCCAAGACATAAAAAGAGGAATAATTTCTCTCATTAGGTTTACTTCTAAAGAGGGTCTGTAAACATCATTTCAGCTACCTTGGCTGACTGCCATGACTCAGCAAAGATTTGACCATGACGCTCCACACAACAATTTAAGGCACAACTACAGCCTAATCTGTACAACTCTTGGCATGGGTTACCTCTACCAGAATCTAAAACACAAAAATATTTAGCTTAATAACAACTAAGGATGCCTAGTACATGTTAAATATAGTCTTTTGATTTTACTGAATCATGATTATAAAATCCACCTGTTTGTTCCTGTCATCAAATATTATCACCTACAAAACACAGAATGAATGTCTGTTTTCTTCCCTTTCTCTCGGTACTCACAACTGCTGCAAAGACTTCTTTAAAATGAACCACTCTACAGAGGTGTGATTCATTCATTTGAGATGATTCGGCAATGAAAACATTGAGATTAAGCATGCTATTTCTCTGTCCTTAAGTTGTACTGTGCTAGCTAGATAACAGACTGTAGGAGCCTGCAGAGCTACTAGATCCACATCACCTGCATGCATTTACTTCCAGCATTGGCAAAGGGTAAATATTTTCACATGAGATTTCAGCTCCCCTTCTATCCTCTTGTCACCCCTGACTGGCTCAGTGAGCAATATCATTCTGTGATACAATTACAGTCTTAAAATCATGCAGCTCCTTTAGGCAAGGGATGTATCACAGAATTTAGCTTAAGTGGTTTTCACATTTGGTTTATAAAACTACAATGAACATCTTAAGAGTAGTTGAGAGAGAAAACACTCTAACAGAGTAAAACATTGCCCTTTTGAATATATAAAGCCAAACACCAGGTAGGAAAGATCTTAGACTTTTCACTATTGTTATTTAGGAATGTAACTCAGACAAAAAAGGACACAGATACTGGGGCGGAGGGGTCAGTGTGTTAATTCAGTGAGCTGCATCATTATTTTGGCACATTGTGCTGATAGGAAAGAAGTTTAAAAAAAACATTAAGCCTAAAGAAGGCAGGGAGGAGGAAGCCTAGGGGATCTGTTAGCTCGCTGCTTGAACTGGTGATTGAGCACCTGGTGAAGAGGTGTGGCTGTCCCTGGGAGCACAGGCAAATTATTTACACTTGCGCTCCCCTCCTGATAGGAAGGGGTGGGCCCGTGGCAGAGCTCACGTAAGGGCCATCCAGGGAATAGGGGACATCTTGGGTCTAGGCTGCCTCCTGAGTAGGAGTGCTGTATGGCTAGAGGTTTCTTCTTCCTGTGGCATAAATCTGATTTTTCTTTCTGTGTGTGACCGTTAGTACTCTCATATATTTTAGCTGAAAAAGACTGCTCTGAAGCTTTTTTTTTTTTTTTTTTTAATGCACATAGTATGTGGTCTTAAAACCATGTACTTCATTTAGGCAAGGGATGTACTGCAGATTTTTGGTGTAGTGATTTTTGCATTTTATTTCCAAAACTACACTGGGGATCTTCAGAGTAAAAACATTCTAATGGAATAAAACATTACCGTTCTGAATATATAAAGCCAAACACTAGGAAGGGATGATCTTAAACTTATCATTATTGATACTTAAGAAATCAGATAAAAACAAATGCTGATACCAGAGGATTGGCACAGTGCTATGCTAACTCAAGTTATCATAAATAATTTTATGCATTTTGATACATTAGCTAAGCACAGTCCTGCAAGTGGCAAAAACATGCAGTCTTGTTGTCTGCTTTGATAAAGGAATTTGAAAAAGGATTTCAAGATTGCCAAAAAAATTACACTTTTGTGTACTTGTGACTCCATTTTCAGTCAACATACGTTACCTGCAAATTTTCAAATAGAATGTATGGAGTTGCAATCTGATATTCAACTCAAAAATTTCATTGTCTCTTTACTAGACTTCTATAAGATCTATCTTACCAGAGAAACATATCTCTTGTGTCACAATTGTGCCTTATTCATGTCATTGCTTATTAACAGTGAACAACTATTTTCAAGGATGAAGTATACACAGGAAGAGTAATATTTCATCAAAAGTCTCTGAACACCTTGAGAACTCAGTAAGAACTGCAACTACTTCCATCAAACCAGACTGATGCATTAGTTTCACAAAAACAAGGTCAGATATTCCACTGGTCTTGATTTTGTTGCTCTTTCTTATGTTTTAATAAAAAATAAATCTAAAAAGTTTTGTTACATATGTTAGCTATATTATATATTTTATATGTGACCCAAGGTAATTCCTCTTCACTCAATGTGGTCAAGGCAAGCCAAAAGGTTGGACGCCCATGCCTTAGGTAGGAGCAGACCTGCAGGGTGATAATGCTCTGAAGGAATTAAAACACAGTTCCTTGGTTTTCTCTGTGGAAAAGCATATTGCAAAGTACAAATAAGTTATGTGCATAGGAGTGGCAGCTTGCTGTTAGAAGTTTGATATCTCGAAGTCAGGCCATGTTTGCCTTTCACTGGTGTTAGTCACTCTGTTCTTTTGTCTTCTAGTCTTTTTTGACATACAGAGTGAAAAATACTTTTTGTTATGAATTAATGCACATGTGTGCACCTCCATGTCTAAGATACCATGGACTTGTCCTGCATCTAGAATTGTCCTGTCACTTTTTAATGTATTCTTGAAATATTACTTATAATTTGTTTGGGTTTATTTTACACAGCACCTTAAGAAGCACTTCTTGTGTTAGTAGTGCTACTGGAAGTTAGTTTTCCTTTTTTTCACTTTTATGTGAGCTTAGCGTTGAATCATCCTGAATAATCAGCGACGAAGAAAGAAAAACTCACATCTTTATTAGCTTGCATTAAATTGAAAGGATTTCCAAGACAGGAAGGCATGTGAACCTATGGGAAGAAAAAGACTTTTGATAGCAGCCAAACAGGGAACAGGTCTCCAGACATGTCAGTTCAGGAGTCTGTGAGGGGACATGTGCAACCCACAGCCTGTAACTTCCAAAGCAGACTGCTGCAATACAGAGACAGCTGGTATCCCCTTTCCCCACAGGGGACAGAGCTGGAAGCATACCCAAACAGTCAGCAGGAGACATCTCCATCTTTGAGTTTGCAATGAAAGTCTTAGAGAACTACTTCCATTTCCTAGTTTAAAAGTGTTTGTATATTAAATTATTGCTGAAATGAAATGACAAGCAAAAGTGAAGTATGGAAACTGCAAACTATTTCTCCCCAAACTGTGCTGCTTTATTGCAGTACTGGATCATGATTCTATTTAACTAGGTTTGCTTTTTGATAGCATTTTAAGTGTAGTGAACTTGATTCTCCTGTATCACCACGCCAACAGGAAGACTTTAGTCTTACTTTCACTAGAACACTTCTAGTTTCTTCCTGTCCTGTGTTACTGTCTGGAAAGCAAGACAAAGAAAGAGGATTGCTGGTACATAGTGTGTCTCCAGCTGTTTTCAGATGGTTAGTCAACAGCTAATGATCTTCAGGTTACATGAATGTGCTCTCCTTAAAATAATGAGGAGGAATACAAGGATCTCCTTAAAATAATACCGAGGATGACAGTTTTGTTTGTTTTAAAAGGTGTCAAGATTTTGCTTCAAAATAACTATTTCACTGACTGTAAAATCAGTTCACATACAGTTCTTGCATTTTCATCGTTCATTGGTTTTATTGTTTTTCTAATTATTGTCTAATCACTCATGTTACAGAAACTTAAAAGAACAGTGATTCTGGAACAAATGAATCATACAAATTAAAACTAATAGTTTTGCTTTCTGTTCCCAAATGCAAATAAAATATGAATATAGCAATAAGTAGAGCACCTGGAAAGAAAAGTAAGGAATTGGAGGCTCTGCAATGCATAGCATGACCAGCAGGAGCTTTCTTTGTACTCACATCAGGGCATGCTCATTTCTTTCAGCACCTTCTGTACTCAGCGTATTAAGAATTGGACTTACCAGACTTGTGTAATAGACTGGATAAATAAGCTATATAATTTGCTAGGCAAATGTATTTCAAATGCTCTAAGTGTGCTGAAGATAAAAATTCCTTCTTAGTGGAGAGCTTGAGAGCTGCAAGTATTTTTTTTTCTTTCTTTTAGAAGAGACATGGTTAAGCCCAAAAATGTCTCAATAGTGAGAATATAACTGAATTGTTTCTTGTTTACATTGTTTTCATTCATTTATTTAAATAGTCATGAAAATGGTAGCTGAAATTGCTTATTGCAAACCTCTAATTTGATTTTCTTGAAGCGTTCATTTGCTCTCAGTACTAGATCTAGTAACGCTTTAAGAATGTGGGGACATAAATGCTAGCTAAAAATTGTATGGAACATGCATACATAAAATCTTTTGTACCTTGGTAACTCTGTTTTTCTGCAAGGGGAAAAAAAAAAACAGGCTCTCCAGTGTTGTTGTGCAAGGTTTGCCCCCAGAGCAAAGGTGAGGTGAACTCTCCCTGTCTCTTATCAGCTGCTCCTGGGCAGCCTTCACACAGGCCTGCTGAATCCTGCCATGGAGATACTACTCTTCCTGGGACTGGGATGACACAGCCAGACAAGTCCCTGGCACCCTGTCCTGCTTCCATGCCTGTGCCTTGTCACCCAGACTGCCAAAGGAACTTCCCTGCAGCAGGAGAACAAATGGGTCCAGCACTTACTACTGGTTACAGCCCACTCTTCAGCCTTACTTTGCACATTCAGAAATACACATGATCTTTTCATCATATATTTGGGATCGGGGAAGGTATTTAAAGGAGTTACTGGTCCAGGTAGGTGATGTCATTATGCATGCATAGCTCTCAGATGGTACGAAGCCAAACTAAATGAAGACAGGCCCAGGCACTTCTTCATCAGTCTCTGCCATACTTCTGCATGCTGAAACAGAACTTACAATGGAGACACTATATGAAAAGAGAGCATGCCATATTCAAAATTATTTGTCATGCAATTAAAAATCTTCAAAATATACCACAATCAAAGGTTAGAAATCCCAGATACGAATGACTGAAATCCCAGATACGAATGACTGAAATCCCAGGTTTTCTATGCCATTTGTAGCTGGCTCTCTCAGACTAACATTTCAAAACCAATGGCCTAACTTTATCTACTCTAATAAAGTTGGTCTGTTTTCTAGAGCCACTTAGTTTGGTTGCTATATTTAAGTTGTTTGAAAACTACGGGTTCTCTGTATCTCTGAAAACCAGCCTGCTTTTCTCTTCCCTTAGGCTACTAAAATGAGATACAGCTGAGTACTATTAGCAATTCAGCTTTGTAACCCTTATTTTCCATTTGTTTGGGTGTAATTTTCTGTGAGAGAGAACAGCCATATATAATCCTATAAAATCTAAATGAGTATCAAGTATAGGAATAGGGCTGTCTTGTAGCAACTGTAACTTTAAAAATCCAGCTATGGATATTAACCTGACTCACCAAAGGCATCAGTAAGCACATCCATTACATTTTGTGTAATGCTTACCTTCCATTCAAAGTTTTCTAAGATCCAAAAAAATCTTGATCAATGGAAAATATACACTGACCCTCTTCTTCACACTGATATTTTCTCTTTCTGTGTTCAAAGGATTGTTTCTCAGTCTTTGATATTAACCTGAACATTTTCTGTCATGTTTTTGGGTGGTGTCACTCATGGTTCTCGAAAGTAAAATTCATGGGTCAAAACAGACAGAGGACAGAAGCAAAAGAAACTTGAGAGGATAAGGAGCAGTAAGAAAAGCACAGGAAAGAGAAATAAGTGAGCAAAAATGGGGGGGAAGTCTGTAAGAAGCAAAATATTGAAGAAGTTTGGAAATTAAACATGTCCAGAAAATTGATGAGAAATGTTCAGCAAGAAGTTTTTTGTTTGGTTGTTTTTTGTTCTTAAGTAGAAAATGTTACTTAGCCTTTGAAAAGTTTAGGATTAAAAACTAGGGGGGGAAGCAAAACATAAGAGGACATGCAAAAAAGATTTAATAAAGACAAAACTGAAAGAATAGGAAAGTAAAATGTATATGGTGATTTTTATTGTTGTGCAATGACAGAAACAAAAGAGAGAAGAGTTTTGACCATATTTCCCAAAGCTAGCTTGGGCTAGGAGAGCAGTTGCTTCTGCTTGCTAGGGGAGATGGGATTTACATCACTTTTTTTTTTTTTTTTTTTCAACATCACAAAAAANTTTTTTTTTTTTTAACCAACATGACAATAAAGTGTCTTTTCCAAATTATTCTTCTATACTCTATGGCTTATAGAAAAGGAGCATCTGACTTCTGCTGGCAGTTGTTTCTCTTAGACTCCCAGTTACTGCTAGCTAAAATGGGAAGCAGAAAACGTAGCCAGCTCACTGAGAGCTGCAGATGAAGCACAGCCTCAATTTACAAAGGAGCCGTGTCCCCACTAAGATGGATTTCTGCATCTAGTAATCTCTGCACAGCACATTGTGTTCAAGTTCATAAATGTTTGCTGTGCATCAACATGTAAACAGAGGTAGCGAGCAGCCCTTCCTACTATATTGGGCTTAAAAAAGCTTGATTTTAAAGACCAGCTCTCTGCCCATCTCTGTCCAGCACAGTGCAGGCAAAGGTTCAAGCAAGGATACAATTATGTGTTGAACATGTACTGCTCTCTCAGCTGGTTCCATCTACTAGTACGTAGCTTGTAAATTAATGTAATACATTTCTCTTCTGTCTTGCTGTATTTTTCCAAATGCTTCCAGTGCTTGAGGTTTTTCTTTCTTATTTTTCTTTTTTCATCCTCATTCTTTCTTTTTTTTAATCCTCATTCCCTCCCCACAGTAAATCCTGTTGAACTAGTAATGAAAAGATCAAGTTTGGTATTAAATGGGTCGCTACTGTACACAGAATTCTGTAATTCAAAGCATGCTGGACATGCTCTGTAGCCACATGCCAAGCCCATTGTCCACGGAGCTGAGCTGGGTGGCACTGGGGACGTACAGCTCACACCTCTGCTGGTACAATGATACACATAGAGTGGCCACAGCTGAAAAAAAGGTTGGGAATTAGATTAGCAAGTGGGTGGCAGGTTCCTATTTTAC
Source organism: Penelope pileata (assembly GCA_013396635.1). Taxonomy (NCBI): domain Eukaryota; kingdom Metazoa; phylum Chordata; class Aves; order Galliformes; family Cracidae; genus Penelope; species Penelope pileata. The sequence goes on along the minus strand of WBMW01002464.1, from coordinate 110,585 downwards.
TAGGGACTACTGTGAGATGATTTGCTGATGTCAGATTTTTAAGATAAATTCATCTATGTCAGCTTGCAAATAGAAATTCAGATGCTACTTACAACAGCATGTATGAACCTAATTTCTGTTAAAATCAAGAAAATAGAAAATCTTACTGCGTATGTATCTTCATGTTCAGATATAAGAAAAAATAAGCAACTTAAGTCTTTCCGGGCCTCTACTTCCTAAAATTTCACTTCCCTATAATATGGTAGAATAATACTTCCCTACAGTATGTATTGTGAAGAGAATTGATGACAGTTCTATAAGATTATCATTGAAATGTTCTTAGTTTCTTGTGAGTGTTATAAACAAAAGTGGTAACATACCCCATTAGCTGTAACTGGTGATTTTTGTTGTTGTTGATCTACTTTGATATACTGCTTGCTTTGTTCTGAGTAGATGATTGCTTTCCGTAGCAGATAACGTTTTTATAAATACTTTTGGTATTTTATCCTCTACAGAAATTGAGGTCATGCGTGCTACAGGCACTGTGCATTCACTTTCTGTGTCCGATTCCTTCACCTTCCTCTAGCATATACCCCTAACAGAGGTCAGTCTTCTCAATTACTCCTGAACTGTTTTAAAAGTTTCCTTTATAAAGCTTGTGTTTTCCATTAGTGATGCTCAGAAGAGAGACGCAACTAATGGTAAGGAGCACACCACAAACAAAATATATGCTTGTTATAAAGTGACAGAAGAATTATCTTACCTTACAAAGATTTTAAAAGTGCTTTTTTAAAAGGATCAAATTTTGACACTTGGAGCCATTGAAGCACTTTCAGTGATGAATACCTACAGCACATGTGGAAACTTAGATTTGCTCAGCTCCACTAGAATTCAGTCTACCTATAGCTCAGCTGCACAAATACAGACCACCAAGCCTAACCCAGTTCTGAGAAGCTGTGCTGTGCTATATAATATATTTCCAGTTTAAAACAGGACAATTCAAAAACCTTTAGCTACATTAAAGCAGAAGGTATGCTTGTTAGGACCCTGTAATTGAAAGAGTCATTAGAGAAATTTCTTCCCCTCACCCCTATCTTTGGAAGCACAGAAGCAATACATTTTAGGCACCACCAAATACCAATGGAGTGACATCAGTGAGTTAATGACCACTTCAATGACCAGAAAAAATCCCCATAACCAGCTTATGGGAACAATAGAGAAGGCAGTAGCCTCAATGTTCCCTTGTGTCCGTCCGCATTGATGCTTAGCACAGCTGGTTTTGGTCCTTTGGCTAGGCATTAGCAAGAATTGAATGAGTCATCAGTGGTACCTCGTGTTTTTGAAGGCAGAAATGTCATGGATGGCAAACAAAATGAAAGGCCATCACATCTCCTCAAAGGAGATCACAAAAACCTTCATACCTGTCTGGCCAGCATTTGTAATATGAAGCAGCACTAGTATCTAGTTCATTCGCATGGTTTGTGAAAATTACGTTCCCAACTTAGGGGAAGCCTGTAGAGGCCTTTAATGCCAACTTTTAATTAAATACTCAAAGTCTTAACAAGAAGGAATGATGTTAAGATGGGACGGTTACAGTAATAATTAGTTATGTAGAGTTCCTTAAATCAAAATTTGAGAGGCCATTACAAAATAGAAATCTGACTGCACATCCTTTGTAAAGAAATTGATCATGGCTTTGAAAACAAATGATTAAAAAGTGATATATGAATTAATATGAATTAATTATAAATGAATTAATGAGTTAAGCTAACACATTTTGAGCTTTTGGGGGTTATTTTTCTTTACTTGTAAAAGGGGCAGATGTGGTTTGGTCCTGTCTTCAAGTATATGGTGTTCCAAATAGTCCCAGATCTTAATCAAATATAGTGCTATTACAATTTCTGTGACAAATTTCAAGGAGCTGAGGCATTGTTTCCTGTAATTATCATCCAGTGTAGTTACAATGGCTTTTGGAGCACAAGGTTTTTCACATACTAGTATTGCCATTATTCAAATTATGCGTTCTTTTGTATAGTGAAGAGATAAAAGTATTTTTTATTCATCAAACTAGGCTAATTTGCAATATGTGGGAGACCAACTGTACATTACTGAACAAAAAAAGCAAACACTAATAACAAATAACAAAATATACTTGGTTTATTTTAATTTAGAAGTAATTTAATTCCTTCATAATTGACTTGTAAATCAGCTTTCTTTTGAAGAAAAATAAGTACATCTTCTGTTGCTATCTGGGCTTGAAAAAAGCTGGTACTTGGCTATGGAAAAAAAAAGCCCCAGAGAACTAGGGTAAAACTGATCACTTGCTTTACTAAGTCTACCACTTTTTCCTCATGACAGTGTGAAGGTAGTTGTGATTAATCAACAAAATAGGTCTCCTAGTTATAAAAATTCACTAGGTTTTCTCAGACTTCTGAGATAGGAAAATTAAGGCATTCTGGCAGCTATCTCATTATGCAAATTACTAAAATGTATCTGGTCTAGACAAAAATCACACAATATATACTTGAATATTTGCTAACTCTTCGCTATACTACCTTAAAATAGCAAACTAACTCAAGGTTTTAGTTGTACTAGACCGTAAGAATTTAGAGCCAAGTGTCATAATTGTAAGTATTGGGTTTCAGCTGTAATACTCTTCAACATTTAATTTAGCAGTTTCTTAGTTTCTGCTGATACCAAAGAAGCTCTCCTGTTACAATATTGTTTATATACCCATTCAGACCGTTCACTGTTCAGATCATCACTTAAGTACTGCTTTCCCAGGATCCTGATTCTGATTCTGCCCCTCTGCTCTCGTGAGACCTCACCTGGAGTATTGTGTCCAGTTCTGGGGCCCCCAACACAAGAAGGATGTTGAGCTGTTGGAGCAGGTCCAGAGGAGGGCCACAAAGATGATCAGAGGGCTGGAGCACCTCCTCTACGAGGACAGGCTGAGAGAGCTGGAGGCTGCTCAGGCTCGAGAAGAGAAGGCTGCAGGGGGACCTTATAGCAGCCTTCCAGTACCTGAAGGGGGCCTACAGGAAAGGTGGGGAAGGACTTTTTACAAGGATAGGCAATGACAGGACAAGGGCTAATGGCTACAAACTGAAAGAGGGTACATTAGATATAAGGAGGAAATTCTTCCCTGTGAGGGTGGTGAGACACTGGAACAGGTTGCCCAGAGTTGTGGATGCCCCCTCCCTGGAGGTGTTCAAGGCCAGGCTGGATGGGGCTTTGGGCAACCTGGTCTAGTGGGAAGTGTCCTTGCCCATAGCAGGGAGGTTGGAAGAAGATAATCTCTAAGGTTCCTTCAAACCTAAACCATTCTATGGTTCTATGAACTTTCCACTCAACAGAAAAGCTGCAAAAATGGTTAGTTTCTTCCCGGGATGTTTAAATACTGCAGTCAACCATTTATCCCTGTCCTGAACAATTTGTTTTGTATTTCCTGTATCTTGGTTTGCAGCCACCCAAGAAGGAGCGGTAAGGGCAAAAACATGCCAGTTGCCTCTCACTAGTTCAAGAGACAGGTTCTCAGAGCTGGGAACAAATTATGCTCAGCCTAAAAGCAGGAATAAAGTCCTAAAATGGAATTGTCATTTATGAGCTAAGTCAGACCCTCTTGACTGAAACACTGAGAAAAATGGATCTGCCAAAAAAAGCAAGAGATATTCAATACAGCCAAGTAACCTTCTCCAAAAGTATTAATACAGTAATATACTATAATACAGGAACAGTATGTAGTGTAATACAGGCATTAGTAGCCGTGATTGTATTGCTTAAATCCCTGTTCAAAGTGACAAATAATTGGCAGATTTGATGCCATTCATGAAGACCAACAGACCAGCACAGAAGTAGCTCATACCATTTAAGTATTTAATCTCAATTTTTCTTTGTTTTGAGACCCTCTATCTGACATTAGGCATGGAAATTGAAAGACACAAGAGTAAGACATTTTGTGTTTCAATAGAGTTACTGCATATAAGTAAAAAAGGTTACAGCCAACGTGTGCTCCTTATGTCACCCTTGGTAACACTGCTTTCTCAGAGCACTCATGACAATCCTTGCTTTCTTTGGCAAATGTAACACATTTATGAGAAAAAGATAGCTGTAGCTTAGTCATCTCCAACTATCAGCAAATGTGAACCTACAGGCAGGAGGTCCTACCTCCCAGCTGTAGGGTATATTAGCTAGAGAACCTTTCCTAGTTTTTCACTTCTACATAGTACAATATGCAGTGAGAAGGGCCTCTGCTAGTATAGCCAAAGCCTAATGCTACTTGGGAAGAGCATTCCCTTGGTAAGTAAGGCAAATTTATATATCTCTCAGAGAGAAAAAGAGGTGGGGCAATGTTCTGACTGACTGAAAAAACAAAACTCAGTTTCTAGTACTCACAGATAAACTTTTGTCTTTTCTTGATCTTTCAAGTCAAATTACATGCTTTGTGTCAAACAGACTGAAGACTTCGGAGGAGAAAGGGGACAGAAAAGGGATGAAAAGAAGGACATAGAAAGTTGTTTCAGCCAGAAAAAAAACCTGAAAATTTACATCTGATGTGATCCACAACGATTTATGGAATCAGTTATCCACATGGACTTTCTCCTGGAAAAGAAAATGACTGTTAAGTACGTCATAAAAAGAGGTCATTCAAAGCATTCCTGCTTGAAATTGTTAATGTTAGATTTGAATACAAAACACTCATAGGGTCTGGAATAAGACTTCTGAGAAAGTGGTTTGGTTAGATAAAGGGTGAAACTTTGTCCCTTCACTCAGGGAACAGAGAACACTTTTAATAGGCTTCTGATGACATTTGTTTAAGACCAAAAACAGTAGGAGAACATTTTAAGCCACTTCCTGGAGGTAAAAACATATAATCATAATACAGTTCACAAGAATGCACGAGATACACAGAAAAACTGTTCTGGTACAAACTCTTGATACACAAGATTACTGAAGGTTGCTCTGAACAGATTCCAGATACCTGGAAAATGTAGCTGCCATCAGGACTTAAGGATGCATAACAGGATACCAAGTATTCTGGTTATGAAGAAAGATAAAAAAAAATATGCATTAAGAGGTCCTTATCTGCTGTATGCATGAAGAGTACCCAAACAACTCTCTGCATCTTTACCAGCTTGCAAGATAAATTCAAAAAATGTTGTTCCAACTTGTAGCAGGAAAAATCTTTACTCAGGCAAATGCCTAACATATATCAAACTCCTTAGAAGTTTGACTCATCACCTTTCACTGAACTTCATTATTTTCATTCAGGCATTCTTGCATATGTTTTGAAATAGATTTTTATATGCATGGGGTGTGTAATGTATATATGGTCACTTTAGTTTAAATCCATTGTATTTGCATACAGGTTGCTTCCCAGTAGAAAAAATAACACAGCTGAGGGCACCACTTTCAGCCACAGGCATACAAAGTAATAACACTACCTGTGAAATTTTGGCTTTTGGGCTCAGAAAGGAAAAAAAGGCTTTGAGAGAAAGTCTAATAGCAATTAGCTCCATTAAATTTCTGAGGAGTTCTGGGTTCATCTGTTCTCGAGAAAGGACAGCTAGGAAGCTTGGTGTGCTCACAGGACCAGCTGGAACAGCATGCCAAACAGGCTTCCAGACATGAACACACCCTTTCTGCTGACAAGTTCAGGTGAATAATACAGAATTGTTCATGCCACCTGTCCCAGTGCAGAACCAACAGAGTATGAGAATTTTTTACCTCTAGTTCTGAATATTTCAGTCACACCACTGACAGGGTCTCGTAGTCAGATGTGACTAACCTCTGCCCTGGGGCTCAGAGAGCAACTTCCCACAGAGAAAGAAAACATCATAACATGCTTGAATCAAATGTGATTAAAACCTATAGCCTTGAAAGCAAATGTTAGCAGGCCCACCTCCACAGCCTGGAATGTGATAACTGTATCAGGCTGTATCTGTACAGCACCTTACTGGAGAATACCAAACCACCACTCCCACTAACTGTTAGGAAATTGCTCAAACATTTTTTTGCATGCGTACTAGGAGATTTATCAGGTTAGTGGAGAGAGTTGCAGCTCCCTTCCCACTGTATGCACTAGTCACATGTCACAAACTCACAGGCACAGAAATGTCTGTGCCATTAGCTTACCACTAAGTCTACTCCTGAGTGGTTTTTTTCAGCTAAATCACTTCCCTCCCTTCTCTATCTACTTTGCATATACTCAAAAACTCCTTCATAGTGAGCAGATCCCATCTGATAAATTAATTCCAGTTTGACTAGCTGACAAATTCCAGTTTGACTCAGACCTTTCAAAGTGCAAGGCTGCTAGTTAAAGTTGTACATATCTGGTGATTTTCTCTATCAAGATGCATTCTGTAGACCATTTTTTTCATTAATAATTTATTTTTGCAGCTCTATTACTTCATTTCTCCAATCAAATCATATTAACATTCATTTTCTTACTGCCTTCAGCATATGAAGGATTTTCCTGGCAGAAAGTAAATAGCAAGATTCCTTCATCACTTTCATTGACCAACTGCATGCTTAGAAATAGGAAGCATTGGACATAGTAACCTAGAGGAAAATAATAGTAGCTAATGTTCTCATACCTTGAAGAAATGTCAGATGTGCATATATAAATTCATTAAACACACTGAGGACTGAAAACGCTTAGGATCGGCATTTAGTTACATTTTGTAATGTAACTTAGATGTCTACTATAATTTATCAAATAACTGTATTGGTTAGTGAAAAACAGATTGGTTAGTGTGAAGATGTGTTTGAGGGAGACTTCCAGACTTGTGTCCCATTTTGTGAGAACACTGAGTGCAGCCACAGGAGATCTAAATACTAAGCTAAGTAAAATTTATTTTACTTTTCACCAAATAAAAAGTATGAATCTCTGAAAATCATGAATCTCTGTAGCATCGTCTCTACATTAACTTTTACGACAGATGCGAGTTTAGCAGTAACCTCTGCTGAAAGCTGCCCTTTCATCATATATTGCTGTGAACTCTAGTACAGTCTCGATGTCTAGTAGAACTTGGCATGCAGGCTAGCTAGCTACTGTCATACAAGAATGTTCATTTCATCTAGATCTTATGTACAAGCTGGAGTTTAATATAGTGTGGCTTTGTTTTTCTTTGGGTCAGTATCATAATCAAATAAATATTGGTTTATGTTCAAGATCTGGCAGCAGTTTATATAAGACATCCTAATGTGGTATGTTTGATGGCATTCACTAATTTTGCATATCTTAGAGATTCAGTCAATTCCAAAAAGCAGATCTGTCACGTTGTTTGGTTAAACATTTTTGCAATATTGCCTATTTTTGTTGGTTTGTGTTTGTTATTTATTTGTTTGAGTTTTGTTGTTGTTTTGCTACCCTGAGTTACTACTGCATCCACAGCACAACAGAACTCATTTTTCACAAGAATGTGGCAAAAATTCTGGTTACCTTCTTCCTTAACTGATCTTCCTGGCCATGCTGAGAAGGTGATACAAGTGCTGTTTTCAGACTAACACAGATATAACTAGAGGGAAAGTGTCCCTACCCAGCCAGCCTCCTGGCAGCAATAATGCACAGGCACATGCAGTGTCTCTGAGTGACTCTGGCTTTTCCTCCTTGCCCACAGTAGCCAATTCCAAACGGTGCTTTCTGCTCACACAGACAGCAGACACTGTCATGAGAATTTTCTTGCTCAACACATGTTGATTCACTGCTGATGAAACAAGTGAGAAACCTGGAAATTACTTTCAAAGAAGGCCCCTCTCAGTAGCTTTGTAAACTCATTCTGGTAAAAACGGAGTTGATTTCTCTCATGAAATTTGTCCTTGAAATTTTGGCTGCTTCTTCCATGACAGGAAGCGTCTTTCATGTGACATAAATTCCACCGAACAATTTAAAGTACATTAGCCATCTTGCTTGAAAAAAAAAAGAGTGGTATTTACTTTGTTATTCAATTCTCTTTTCTTTCTGTGATCCTGAAACTGGAATTTTTTCAGTAGGTCTACAGACATCATGTACGACGTCTAAATCTTCCAGTGAGAGTTTTTTCATGGCCTACCTTTTCAGAGTGCCAACTAAGCTACCACCATCATGATTAAAATCACAGGACTGTGCCTTGCCTACTTAAAGTAACTGCGAATTATAATGCAAACAAATCTCAACACTCCTAACTCTCATATCGCAAGCAAAAACCCCTATCTAGTGCAGGACAGTGCTAACTCAGACCTGCCTTCCTCCCATATTCTCTGCCCTTCCTGCCATTTCTTTACCATGTTCCTTGCTTATCTGTGGCCCTGTCTTTTAGGATTTAAAACCAATGATGGCTTTTCCTCTGTGTAAATACAACTGTTGGAAAATACGTGACTAAAACTTACTTTCCAAGACTGAAAAATCAGTCCTTATCTTTTATCAGTCCATTGGATTTGATTCCATCTGCCCCAGACTATTTTGTTCGCCCTCACCCTTCCTCACCTTTACTGTATTGTGCAGAGCTGGCCACGCTGATGGAGGACAGAGGATGACCAACACTGCTTCTCCTCTAGTGCAACTCCCATTGGCAAGCCAGAAATTTAGTCATGCCTAGGTATTTACTTAGTATTTGCAAAGCATGTCTGCAAGGGCAAAATTAATATAAGCGTTGTGATGCCATCCAGGAGACTGATGTGTCCATGCTCTGCTAAGCCAAAGCTGCTTCATGAGAAGAGCTGTATCAATGGTTTTGCTTGCGTCCACTTCGCTAGGCTGTGCTGAAGGCTTTATAAAACAGGGAAATAATTTTTCAAGCACTGAGGTGACTAAAGGCCATTAGCTTTGAGAAAGTTAATTTTTGAAAATGTGTAAAGCTGGTGGAGCCAGCGTACAAATGAAGCATTTTGCAGAGCAAATAAATCTTTTGTTTTTCTCTGTTGCTTCCCTATTTCTCTTTTCCTTCCTATGAAGCTATTGCATTTTCTGGGCTGAGTTATTAATATTAATGTAAAGGACAAAACCTTTTCATGACTCCATGTGGGTTGCTTTAAATGTTTTCTGGTATAATTCAGATCAGAATTTGACTTCATCTTGGCAGGAAAAATCTGCATAGTTTGGGAGGATACAGTACATAGAGCCTTGACTAAGCAAAATACAGAGGATGCATTAATCCTACTCTTCTCCGTTGCAGCACAGTTCCATGAATATTTATTTCTGAGGACTGTGGAATTGTAAGGCAGGACTGAGTCCAAAACATTACTTCTCTGAAGCCTTAATTTTAGTATGATTTTCCACAATCCATTTCATGCTGTTAAAAATTAACCATCCCTCCTGCAGTCCACATGATGGTGATGCAAAAACTTGGAATTTGTATTTTTACCATCTTGCAATAAAAATACTTAAATTTCTTCATAGATCACAGATATGTATTTAGTTCATGTAACTATCACTCTATCGTTGTGACCTTCATACATCTCTCAATCAGTTCACAAACTGAAATTTTTCTTTCAAAGAATTTCTAACCTATTTTCTCTGCAATGTTGTTTTCCAAGACTTTTCCTTCTGAAATTCAGAGATAACTAACTAAATTTACGACATTAGGACAGTCACTCTTTAAGTGCCATCTAAGTTTTCAATTCAATGTTTACTTGAAGCTAACGACTCTCTGTGCCATTCAGATGAAAGCCTCTCAGTTTAGTTTAATAATGCCAGACAAGGATCTCTCCTAACACAACTTTAGCATCCATTGCAACTTTGAGACTGGGTGCCACGTAATTCAGTATTCTAGGTCAAGCTAGGAATCCATTTCTAGTAAATACAAAAGCGCCTGTGATTTAGTCACGGATGGCTGAAAATACGGGCACTTCATTTTGCAAAATGAGAGCTCCCGATGGTTCATGCGTGAGGGGCGGCAGGAGGGCCCCTCGGAAGCAGCAGGACGGGCAGGCCGAAGACGCGGGCTAGCCCTCCCCGCCTGCGGGCGGCCACGCACCCGCCTCTGCCGTCTCAGCCAGACTGTTGGGGCACGAAGGCTTGCGGACACAAGCACGACCAAAAGGCAATCTCTCCCCGGTCGGGCGCCACGGCTGCCGGTTATTTTTAATTCCGGCTGCCGGTTTCAAGTTACATCGAGCCCTCCTGGCCATGCAAGCAAGGACAGATCCCACGGTGCTCCCCCCCCAAACCCTCTCGCTCCCGTTCGAGGAGGAGAGAAGCGGTGACGGGCGGGTCACAGCGCCACGCCTCGCCACCGGCCAGGCCCTCCCCACGCCGTGGGCCGGGCGGGGCCGAAGGCGACGTGCAATGTGGGGCGGTGCCTCCTCGCTCTCGGGCCGCGCTGTGGGGGAGGCTGTGACGGATCCGAGCCCGGCGGAGCCGGAAGGGGCGGGCGGACGCGGCCTTACTCTGCGGGACGGGCGATACTGGTGAGTGCTGGAGGCCGCGGTGCTGTGTCGCAGCCAAGTCGGTGGCGCGGCTGGGCCGCGTGGGAAGGCCCTGCCGGGCCGAGGCGGTGCGGGCCTGGCGGAACGGGGCTCATCCCTGAGTCACGCCGCGGGGAGCGGGAGCAGAAGAGGCTGGGCCCGGCAGGCCCGCCCGCCTGCTTTTCTTCTCCCAGGCGCACACCGCGATCCAGAGCGGGCGAGGCGGCGGGAGCCGTTGTCCGGCGGGCTCGGAGCTCCGTGCCCGGAGCTGCGGGCCGGGCCGAGTCGAGCCGGGCGGCCTCTAACTACGCACTGGAAATACATCGCCCCGCCGGACCGCGGGATCCCGCCCCGCCGGCTGCCGGCAGCTACGGCCTCGCGGATCTGCCTGGTGACTGGCCTGCATGCTCCCTTCCCCGGGTCGTCCCGGCCTCCTTCCCGGCTCCCTGTCTTCCTCGACGCGTGGCATGGACCGCCGGAGTCACTGCCCCAGCCTTACACCTCCCTGAGATCCTCGCCGCTCGGGCCATTCCTCCCTCAACCGAGCTCCCCCCTCTGCCCTCCCGTAGGCCCCAGGTCTGTGCGCCCGGTCATACAAGGCCGTGCTCCTCCCAGGCCTGCTATCCTGAGGCCCCTTGAGCTTTTCCTATAGCCTGTCTGGTCGCCGTTGTTGGGGCTTCAGCTGCCTTTTCTTCTCCTTGGCCTTCTCTGTGTGACCTCCTTTCACTCAGTTGTATCCATTGCAAAGTTCTAGTGACACTCGAGTCTGTCTAGGAGCTGCGTGAAATTCCCGTGTCCCCAACACCATAGTCGCTCCTGTAGAGTATTGTTCTCCTTATCACTTTCTTCAGGTTTTTCACTGTCAGGGACTGTGCCCGGGCTTTCTGTAGTTGCCCTCCTACTGTTGTGGTGTTCCCAGGGAGGGGTACCCCTCAAATAACCTCTTATCTCTTTGCTTTTTCATGTATTTATTGCGTCCGTCCAGATGGCTAGTCCTGCAATTTTTTGTCATTGCAACTAATCACCTCATTCATCTCCCAGTACCTTTGCTTCTGAAAGCTGTGTCCTCACTGAGATCCTTTTCCCATCCTTCTTATTCCCTCTTCAAGCTATATTCCTTAATCATCATCATTATCACCTTTCCTCTTTCAGTTTTCTTCCTCCCTGTTTCCTTCACGATTTTTTGTCCTTCTGATCTTACTGTCCTGTCATTAAAACCTTCCTTGTGATCTCACCTAATACTCTTTCCCTTTGACATATTCCTTGCCTTTGTAGGCTCACATGCTGTCTTCCCCACTTTGTATTTGAATCCTACAGCTGTGCCTTTAAGGAGAAAGGAATTTAACCCTAGATTATTTGTAAGCATTAGGAGGACATAGATTACTCGCTTGTTTTACCTTATTTCATTTGTTTGTTACTGACTTCCTTAACAACCTTTCCTTGCTAAATGTGTTTATATACACCCATATGCCTTCAGTGTAATGCACACACATCCTTATGCTAGTCTAGGAAAACCTTCTATCTCAGACCATCCTCTTAGTCCTGCCAAAAGGTTTTGTGTGGGGATTAGGAATACCTAGTGACTGTGTGACTTAAATTATGCCAAGTAATTTTTGTAATACTGCATTGTTTGTTCTTGGTTGATACAGAGTGTGTTTGGGATGCATTTACTTTGGGGATGTAGTAAGATACTTCTTCAGTACCATGGTACGTGGTTTTTATTCCGGATATGCTTGTAGTGAGCTGCTGGTGTGTTGATAGTTAGGAGTCTGTTGCACTGACACTTGGTGTGTCTGCTGGCAACTGCTGGAAAGTAATCGTTTCCCTCTTGATTTCTCTTCTTTCTCATGAGTTGTTGCCAAATTTCCTGTTTTGTGTCTATATTACTTTGATTCTTAAGCTTATGAGTTGTAACCAATCTTACTGTTGCAGTGTATTTGAGGTTCAATTTGAACACTGGACACGGCTGTACCGTGGCAGTGCAGGAAATTCATTGAATCTCGACAGTAATATATGCACCTAACTTTAGGATCCAAGTTTGGGGTTGAGTGTTACCAGCTTTTGCTTGTTTTCTCAACTAAATACACACATCCTAGTAACTTGACAACAGCTCAGAGCAACTGAACTGGGCTTCTGAGTTGAATTACCCCTCTGGAGGAAGCTTTTCCATTTGTCTATCCAGGGATCACGTAGAGAATTGCACCTAAATTAGGCATACATGCTCCACTGCTTGATTGACAGAACAGTTATACTGGTTTAACTAAATTATCTTCCTTTCACCTAAGTCCTTTTTCCACTGGTGTAAACTTACCTTATAGTTTAGGCCTGTTACTTAGTCTGTTGACATAAGAAAATTGCATTGCTTTAATTTAAATCATTTAAATTAATTTAAGCTTAATTGATGCTTACTCTAATTTGGACACTGATTTGAAGGTGGCTATTTTGAATTTACCTTATCCTCAGTCTTAGCTAGAATGCAGAGAATGCAGTATGTTACGCTGTACTGTTAGGGAGATAATATTGGGTCCTCTGAAAATGTTCTCTCAGATTTTCATCTTAAGTGTTTTTTTACTCAAATCTTAACATAAATTGTACTGCTTTTCATGTGTTACTTCTCAAGTAGTGTCTAGTTCTGCGTAGTTGCAGTAATTTCAGTAGGGCTCAGTTTAATGAATCGTATCCTGGGTGTCATTGGTTATGTGGATTGGTTATATCTGGAGTCTTCTCTGGCTTTGAAACTTTTAATATATATATATATATATATTTAATCTTCCCATCAGGTGAAGTAGCTTTTAAAGAAGTCTCACTTGTGCTTATACTCCTTTTAACATAAAAAAAAAAATATGCATCATTAATGTGACGATTGGGGATTACTGCTATAGCATAGGTGGATACTGATGCATTCTGTGCTTTTTAACCAGGATTTTCCAACTTGCCGAGGGCAGGAGCAGATTAGAGTGTAAGGTGGCTGGATTGTGGCTGTGCTGTTGTACTCACTGTGCTGCTTTAACCTGGTGTAACTGGGAGAGTAGCCAGGTGCTGTAGTGGCCTAAGTAAAAGTTGTAACCTGTTATGGGATGCAAATTTAAACTATTTTTTGTTGTTGTTACTGAGACTGTTGAATCCCACTTATTAGAGGGGGATTTTCATTAAGGAAATTGCAAACACCAAGAAGACTTATTGGTTGGAAGGTTACAGAGAGCCATAGAGCTTTCTTCTCTCTTTTTTTTTAAGTAACTTCTTGTTATGAGAGATGCAGGTTTTTCAGTGGAAGAACTACTACAGATTGGCTATTAATGACTCTACAACAGTGCAGCTCAGCCCTTTTACAGACAGGACTGAGTAATTGGTAACATAGTTGTCCTAAGCTAATGTGCTCTGCAGCAGTGCTGTAACTTACAGCCTTCCTTTAACATAAATACAGAGTTAGAACACTGCTAGGTGTAAGCACACTTTGTATTAGGAGTAGTTATATGAGGTTTAATCAGGGATTATTTGCAGTGCAACTGGTGGGAAAAACACTTTTAGAATGTCATCAGTGTTGTAGGGGGTAATTTTCTTCGTTTTCTCATTACCCACAGAATCTCCAATGTCACAACGGTAAACTGCATCGTATTGCAATGTGACCTCTTCTTATAATTAATGCAGGTCGAGATCAATTTTTTTAAGACCAAAGTATTTACTGCATTGCATTGCACTTCTTAAGTCGTTCTTCATCTAAGAACCTTGAAAAAATCCCAAAAATGGAGCTACTGTGAAAATAAGAAAATAATAATTCCACTTTGTGCTTCAGGATACTGATACAGAAACATTGGAAACTTGTGCCAGAGTTGGGAACTCTCGTACTTTATTCTCAAGATGGCTGTACCTTTCTTGAATAGACAGCATGATTTTGATATGCTTTTCTAATAACTCAACAAACTTCAAAAAAGAAAATCCCCTTTGATTGTTTTGGTTTTGCAGTCTGAAGGTTCGCTATTATATATTGGTCTTATCAGATACAAGGCGTTGCTTGAAATCATTATTAACAATAAAGGCTCAAGTACATATTTTCTTTCTAAGGTCTTTCTAGTCATGCAGTAGCACTTCAGTACACTTGCCTTCTGTTTTCTATTAAATTAGAAGTACCTAAAGGTGATATAAAATGCTTCTTATCCTTGGTTTCATTAGATTATTTGCTCTAGTTAATGTTGCTGCATGTCTCAATCTTATGTTACTGTGAAGGGGAAACTGAAACTTGTTATTGTTACATAGGACAGTGAGGATAATGATTGTGGATAGCTTTTGCCTTGTGGGAAGTTTATCACTCTGGTAATGTGGTATTTAGAAAACATGAATTTGCTTGTTGTCTCCCATTTTCATGGAGATGTTCGTGGCCAGATGTTTTTGAGTTAGCATACAAGGTAGACAGAAATTAGTGATAAGATCTTAATAGTGATAGGATAAAGCAGGAAGCTACAAGAATTTGGGTTATTAGAAATACAATTGCAGCCATAGCTCAACTCAGAAACCTCTTGTTTGTATTTTTAATTTGCATCTGATGTAACTTTATGTGTTCAAGGTCGGACAATGTCTTAAAAGTTTATTAGAATTCAGAATGAGGCTACAGGTGTGATCTTAGTTCACCCTGGTTTGCTTTGTAATTTAAGCTTGATTTTATGTGTGAATTTGCAAGTTCTTCTGGTGTCATGGCAGTGGAAACCATAGTCTGGAAATTTTATCTAGAGTTTGGAGGACTTAATTGGGGGGGAAAAGGAAGGATTGTAGGACACCATTTTTGCTAGGTGCTGGTCTTTCCATCTTACTTTTCATGATAATATCAAGAGCAAATGTTCTACTTTTGGGTAGTCGGGAGAAACTTTTCACTGTACAATTTAAAACAATTTTTGAAAAATCTGCGTTTTCTTAAGAAAACAATCTGCTTTCTTACAGTGCATTTTTTTTTTTTTTTTCCCCAAAGTCTTGTAATCTCTGAAAGTGTACCTTTGTGGGTGTGCCATCACTAATAGGAGGAAGGAAATGCAAAAATGTATGTGCTTAAGTAGATTAAAATTCATTTTGTTAGTTCAGGCTTAGCTTTAAGACATAATGGTGCGAGATAAATAAAAAAGGAGCAAGATTTAGCTGTGGCTGTTAGAAGTGTTAACTTTTAACAGTGTTAAGCTGATTGACTTCTGTACCAGCCATGCCTGTTGCAGTCATTGGAAGTTAAAACTAATTAAAAATCAGCAGAAAATGATACTGAATTCATATGATGCTCCCTTTTTGTGCACTGTAAATTCTTTACTGTTAGGTTTAGGGTTTTCGCAGTTCAATTACCTTAGTTGAACCAGAAAAATAATGCGTGAATCTCTATGTAGATTTTAATGAGACCTTTTTCTTGCAAAAGTATCAAGATGAAAGATGCTATGAAATCAGTAAGCTGTTGGGAAGAGAGTCTAGCCAGAACGGGCTGACATCTGTAAACGTTAGTACTTTTTAGAGATACGAATCACCACCTGCCAAGAGCAACATGAAAACTTTCTGTGCAAACATTATTACAAGTGAAAATTGTTTTCTATGTCTAACATGTCAGTATGAAATCATGTGTTGTGGTGCACTAAATGGTACTATAATGGAGAGGGATTTGTGCTGACACTTAAGAGAACTGCCTTGGATATTCAGACAAAGGTGATACTGTGGCTGAAGTGGACTGTAAGACCAGACCAAAATTTTCTTGGTAAGATCTGTAGGTTCACATTGTTTCGACTTAACTAAATTGGTTTTCAGGTGAAGTTTTGACATCCAGTGAGAGATTTTTGGGAATTTGTACTCTGTAAGTATTGGTCTAACAGGGTCAATAGGGTCTCTAAATTGTCCCAGGATATTTCAGTTTCCAGTCTTCTGTGTTTGTTCTTGCTGTCACTACTGCTGATTTTGCTCTGTAAGAAAAACAAGGTGCATTGTTCTATCTTCTGCTTGGCATATCACGTATCTGGCATTGTGTTTTCATGACTTGCGCTCCCTCATTTCCCTCTGCTGCATCTTCCTAGCTGATTCAGGAAATGTGTCTTGATCCATGTTGTCCATTCAGGCATGTGTATGTATTTTTTTTTTTTTAAATTCAGATTGTATCTATGCATGATTTAAGGCACAGAAAGAGCAGGAGTACTGATAAAACTGTTTCTGAGGGCAATCTGTTTTGTCTAAGCCTTTCTTCCACTTCTTCAATGCGCTAATATCTTGACTTGGTTCTCTCTGTGCATGATGTTGTTTCTCCAAGTCACCTGTCTGCCTTTTTCCAAGATGTAAGAGCTGAGTGAGCATAATCAGTGTTTGCAGAAGCTATAAAGCTTATCACTGCAGGCTCAGTTAAGAAGCACTACAGGCTCAGTTAAGAAGCACTGCATCCTGTTGGCAACACAGGAAGACCTGAGACTTCAGGTTAGACAGGACATGTTCGCTTTAAAAGTATACTTACGTTAGGGACATGGTCTCTTATTTACAAAGTTGATGCAGTGAAGACTGCCATGAAACTTTTCTTGGTAGCAAGACTGTTAATATTGACAAAAGTTTACTTCAGCTGCCGGTGAAGAAGACTGTTTGTGTAGATGTATCAGGAAAACTTACCTTAGCCTTTATTAGACAGCACCTATATACTTGTTTTGTATCAGCTGTTGTATTACTGTACTGAGATTCCTGTCATAAACTGCAGTAACTGTTTGATTTAAAAAAAAAAAAAAATGAAATCAAGACGCAGTGGAACGATATTAAGAACGAGTAAAAGAAAGCACAGAGAAGTTTTTAAAAAAAAAAAAAAGCACATTCAAAATTGGTGCTCTCAGGAAAAATCCTCAAAATTAGGCGTTCAAATTAAAACAGCATCCTTTAAAAGGCTATTAGTTAACGTGATCATGCATTACTTAGTAAGAACTTGTGAAAACTGCAATTTCCAGTTACTTCCACATTTTGTTTAAATATAGAAGCACAGTTTAGATATCTTTCTAGATGTGAGGAATACGTTTTGTTTCTCCAGTTGGGAACTTTGTCACTGGTACATGAATTAAGGTTGAAGTGTATTCCTTACAGAGCTTTAGATACTGTAGATCAAAGCTGTAGCACAGAAAGAGGGTGAAGGAAGGCAACTGAACTTGTAAAGCCCTGAGTGAAGGCATTGCTAGGGAAGTAAAGTAGTCACTGTTCAAACTTTCCACCAAATGAGCATGACTTGTTAATAAAGTACTGACAAATTAAGCCTACTGACTTCTACTCCTATATTACTTTTAAAAAGAATACGTCATGCAGAATGCTTTACCCATCCAGACAGCTTTTGAAAGGAAAGAATGTGTCTGCTTGTTTTCTTTCTTTCTTTTTTTTTGTGATGAGATGAACTGAATTTAACTCCTCTGAAAATAAAATGAGCTAAAGATGTCTGCACTACATGTAGCACAGTGTTGTGTAATAATAATAATACAGAAGAACGAAGCATTGTAATTTGCATAATTTGTTTCTTAAATGTTTTTGCTAGAGTTGAAAAGGGAAAAAGAATATTCTAATATTACTCTTCTGGTATTGACATGATTTGATGTGATTTTTGAAATAACTTCTTTTGTTTAAACAGTAGTTGTGGTTTCATTTTGCTGGGACACAGTGGAAATAAATGTCTTCTGTATTATCCAAGTTCTGATTAGCTGCACATTTGTAGTGTGCAAAGTGCACTCTTGCTTACTTCTAGTCTTGCTGTAAAGATCGGGTCATTTTACGTGCATAAACTGCTTGTCTAGTTTATAATTTAGTGACCTAAAATACTTCTGGACAGAAGTGTCAGTGCTATGAAATACTGCGTACAGGACTGTGGCTTAACTAAGCTATGTTACTTTAGAGTTTTAAATTCATAATAGTAACCTGATCTAAAGTCAGGTGATAATCATGTGCCTCCAAATTCATTATTTTTATAGAAAGTGTTTTCAAAGTCATAAAATGTGAGTGCAAATGCTTATAGGGACAAAATAGAATTATTCCTCCTGCCTCTTCCACCCAATAAAAAATAAATATGTGCTGGAGTGGAGGCCTTTAGGATTTGAGAGATGATTTTAATTTGCAAAAAAAAAAAAAAAATTTCCAATAAACAATTTATATAAATTATAAAGGCACCGAAGTAAAAGGTGACAGTGAAGAGAATTTTTAAGTTATAGTCCTCATTTCTCCCGAGCCAATGCCTGTATCTGCTTAATAACAGATAACGGTAACTGCTAACTGGCAGTGTAGGGAGATCTGTAGTTCTTGGCTACATTGTAGTTCTTGGCTTTACATTTCCGCACCTTTTCAAAAGGTGTGTGTCTGCATGACATCATGAGGAGTCTTAAGAATGTTCTGTAGGACGGATTATTTGCAGTGTCCTATCTGTGGAACTGGCTGTATTTGCTAAGAGGAGATATAAGTCAACCTAAGAACTGACCTCTTAGGTTATGTGAAGAGATCAGTTTACTTTTTGGTAGGTTTTCAGTGTAAAGCTTGGCACAAAGCAATTGACATGCATTTTGATGCTTATTATAAGGCAAAAGCTTGTCAAATAGTTTGCTGTGGTAATACTTTAGGGTCGCTTCAATTATAGTGAATTTAAATTTATTGTAGCTAGAGTGCAAACAAGCATCCAGTGTTTTATATTGTTTTGAAAATAAGCACAAGAACAAGCGAATAACTTGTGTTAGAAGAAAGGCAGTGTTTCATGTGCTTCTGATAGTGTCTTTTGAAAATACTTTGTATTTTTCGGCTGTATTGTGTATCCTGGGTAAATAGCTGTCTTGGCTCAGTGTAGAGGTAGTGGAGACTCGGAGAGCAGAACTGCTGTAACCCTCTTCGAGTGTTGCTCTTTGAGTACAAGAGCATCTGTTGAAATTATGGATCAGACTTCCTGAAATACAGGAGAGTGGGAAGAGATAAGATCAAGAAGTCAGGCTGGAAAAATGGGAATGAAAGAGTTTGAGGAATTTCATCCTGCATTTTCAAGTGTGTGGTTGTATTTAATTTCTTGTTGTCTTTTGAAGCCAAAGATTAAACATTTGTTATACTTTATCCTTTGACAAAAGAGGGCTGATGCTTGTAGTGGCCATTTAAGTTAATGTGGTCACTGTACCAATTTTTATCAAAGATGACAAATTGTAGCAAGTGTCCAAATTAACTTGTGCTGTATTTTTTGGTACTGGCAAACTTGCAATCAGTTTTAGAAAAAGGTTTTCATGTGTACAGAGGTAAAATTTTGACTTCATTACGCATTTGTATGTTTTGGAAACTTTATAGCGTTCAAATCTTTGGACTGATTTTAATGGCATTCATTCCACCATAGCTGCTTATTGAAACTTGCTTCTCTTCCATAATGTGTTTGTTTTTGATGTGATTAAATCTGATTACCTTATCTCATACTGTTAGGCATAACAAGAATATTTTCCTTCTTATGCTTGAAATTAGACAAGGGGTAAGATACGTGGAAATTACTTAGTGACCTAAAGTTCTGTGTGTCTCTAATGTGTCTTAACAACAACAACAAAAAAACCCACAAACCTGACAACAATCAAACCCAACAAAAACTAAGCTACCTGGGCTCTTGCTCAGTTGGAAAAGACCTGTAAGTTCTTACTATGTCACGAAGCTTCAAATTCCATCTATAATTATCGATACAGTTACTGAAGTAAGCTGTCTGTAAATCTCTACTTTAGAAATAAGCTGTATATTTTCTGTATATTAGCTGGAAAATGCAGAAGTACTTTTTAATGTAATTATAGTTGATCCTGGTGACATAGTACAGCCTGGGTCCTCTGGCTCATTGCTGCTGAGCAGGTGCTGTAGTGTGGGCAGGTCCTGTCTGTGAAGCAGGTTACCGGCGTGTGTGCTATACGTAGATTGGACGCTGAGCAATGTTTACTTCTAAACTCTGGATTTTTTCATAGTCTCTATGCATTTATTACTTTGTTTCCTATTCCCAAAAGCACTGAGAATTGTACCAATGGATTTTTTGTTTTCATTTTCAGTGTTCTAGAAAAAAAATATTGTATGATGCTGGGTGGCCTACATGGTGTCACGTCACACAAGTTCTAAAAGCTGGAACCTCTGTAGCTAATGAGAGCTGTTGCAGGACTAGTGTAGATAGCTTATCTTCCCTTCTTTATTTTCTCCATTTTTGTAAATGCAGTAAGAAGGATCTTGGGTGAAGAGATACAGTTTAACCAGTGTGGACCAGATTTACAGAGATCGTGTGCATGTAAATCACAAGAATCATTTTGAACATAGCACTTGTGCTTTGCCTGTGAAATAGAACTTCCTATTTTCAGTGGATGCTCACATACTATATGTCTTACGTATAACTGTCCGAAGTAGCAAAGTCTCATTTTGCCCCTCCTCTCTATATGAATAACTCTGTATCTTAGTTTAACAGCTAAATACAAATATCTGCTTTCATAAATATGCTTTTGTAATTAAAGCTTATGTAGTGGAACTCCTGTTTTGGTAATATACCTGTTATGGTAATATAGTAATAATTCCTTTCCTTTCTATTTTTCTGTGAAAAATTATTAGTAGTTTATAGTATTATTAATCTGTTGCTTTATTTACCAACTGTGTTAAGTAGTAACCATAAGTAAGTAAATTCTTTGGGAAGTTAGTAATATGATGTTAACATTCCATGTTTATGCCTTTAACTGTAAAAATCAAATTGTAAGACAGCCAAGGGGTAGTGAGGTTATGTCATATACAGAAGAAACTACTGCTTATAAAGAAAAGATATTTTTATGAAATTGGCTGAGTAAGAAAAAAAATCAAAACAAACTTTCTCCATGGCATTTTTATGAGTGGCTATATTCTGACGTAAGTACAGGGGTGACTTTAGCGGGAGAGGAGGGAAAATCAGTACAGTGTGAGTGAGGAACACTTTGTTTTTAAGATTGTGGAAGAAGACAGTATTCCGAGATGCACCAGGGTAAGCATCAAAATTAGAAGGGAATTATTTCCCTCATCAGCATGGAAAAGCTGCCCATCAGTTAGGCCACCGGTGACATCAGACTTGTTCAGAAGGGCAAGTGGCTCTGATTTTCACCTGGAGAGACAATGAAGGAAGACCCTGGGAGTTGCTTCTCACTCCCATCTGACTGAGAGGGGACCTTGTCTCACACTCATGGGTTATTGTAATGGTTATAGCACCTTCTTTGAGCTAATTAAGGGATTGGTTTTCTGTTGTGAACCTTTATACATTGGTGAAGTATTTTGCAGGAGTTGAACCAGTATATGTATTACTAAACTATGTTCTAGGCTGCTGGCTTTTTACAGATTAATAGAACAGTAATGATCAGTTACTTTTCCTAGAAACTGACAGAGTACTAGAGTATAGGTTCATAACTGTGTCTTCTTTTGCTTGTGTGAAGAGTTCAAATAGTACCAGGCTTAAAAAGTTTATTCTCTCTAGGATTCTAGAGATAAAATTAATTTTCTTGATTTGCATTAGAATGCTGACCTAGGATTGTAGTCCAAGGTTGTGGTTGTGTAACATACACTTCAGACCATGGCCTCAGTAAGAGGCAAACAGCCATTTGAGGACCTTTGCTCTTCCTCGCTTTTGTTGCAAAGCTGTGGAATTCCTTCATTATTAGTTCTGTAGCATGCTTGTTTTCTAGACATGAAATGCAAATAAGGTATGATCTGTTTTATGCTTCAGCACGATGATGCATTGTTCCATTGTGTCTTTGATATTCAGTTTGCCTTAACTGTAGAAACACAGAACAGCAAAGTTAAATTTTGTGTACATTTCGTAAGATGTATATTGCATGTATTCTTATTCCCTCCCAATCTTCCAAGTAATTGTTGCTAATGTGAAAAGAGCTAGCTACAGAAACACTGATTGAAATGAGACAGTACTTGTTGCACAGATTGACATAATAGAAATACTACTAAATGTTTTTTTACTTAGATTCTGAGATTTAAATGCTAATGAATGATGAATAATAAAATCCTATGAGGAGTGTTGGTTTCTGTGTTATTGTGGATTCATTGACTGGAAGAACTGAGTATT
>WBMW01002464.1:48432-88178 GCA_013396635.1 Penelope pileata | reverse complement strand
CCCCCCCCCCCCGATAATTTGCAAGGGGAGTGGACAGGGGAGTGGACAGGGAAGATATAATATTTAGCCTTCAAAAGTGTGTGAAATCTGGAGCGCGATGTGCAGCAGTCTAGAAGTGGCTGTGACAAAGAACCTATGATGTATTTTAGATCCTGAAGGAAAGTTTCTGTGTTGCACTGCTAAATGATCAAAAACAAATAATAGGATTAATCAGGTCTTGTCATATCCTATTCTTGAAATTATGAAAGGGTTCACGTGACCCTTTGCAGGCAGGCTCCGTTATCATAAGGCAGTATTTCTTTCTCTGTAGAAGCATGACAAAGAGTAATCATGTTGCACTGTGTTTTGTGTATTACAACATTTCAGTGAATGGACTCTCGGGTCAGTTGATCCTGTTTTATTACAGCTGGGTTATGTGAGGGTTAATTTTTTTTAATCATGTTAACCGCTTTGTCACTATGAGAAATATTCTTAATTTCATTGTTGCAGTGGATGAGCTATGTTAAAATTGAAAATTGCTTCAAAGGGCTCATGTAAAAAATTAATCTTCATTCTGTACACTCAGTTGTTTTTCCCACCATTATTAACTGCATAGTCTCTTGCTCATACAAGCACTTAATGGAAATGACGTTCATTTACTTTACATAGAAATTAATGTAAACATGCATTTACCAGATATACAATTCTTCTCAAAATACCTTGGACTTTCATATCACCTGTGATAGAATTTCAAGTCTGGAAGGGTTTGGTGATAAAAGAAGAAGAAAAATGATATTTACTCTGTTGTCTTCGGTAACCATCATGATGCTTGTTAAAGCATGACAGAACCTTGAGCTGATGTGAAACACTGGAGTTTCCTTGTTGTATCAGAAGGAAACGCTTCTTATTAGGATAGTGTCTGATGCTTGGAACAGTTGTTTATTTTCTTATTAGTGTTATATTTTTGTTGTCAACAACACTGACAGAGGTACGTCCAGGCTTTGGACAGATCTGAACACTAACAGTTATGTTTTGTAGCAGATTGCTGAATTGCAAAACTAAGTTCTTTGTTTCTTGTATTTCAGATCTCATTGTGGATTTCTCCTTTGTGTGAATGATAGCATTAATTTTGTATCTTTTCCTCTAGTGGAATGTTTTATAATGTGTGTTGTTTTTTTTATTTTATTTATTTATTTTATTTTTTTACAGATTACCTTCCTAGGAAGCATTACTGTTGGTATATAAAGAATCTCTAGTGGAGTTACTGCAACCGAGTTTAGAATGTTACTTCACTTGTGATTCTGATGGAGGAATAACCAGATCTCAGGCTGCTGCACTGGAAGACTTTACAGGAAATACAAAATGTCGTCTAATAGGAGTCAGAACCCGCATGGACTTAAACAGATTGGTCTTGACCAGATATGGGATGACCTAAGAGCTGGAATTCAACAGGTTTACACCAGACAAAGTATGGCAAAATCCAGATACATGGAACTCTACACGTATCCTACTGTCTAAGCCAATTAGTACTTTCATTGTTAGTGTATTGAAGATAACTTTTTATATTTTTAAACTTGAAATTGCTTTGCATTTGTATTTCACTTAGTCACTTTTAAGAAAATATTTATATTTTGAAGATTAGCCTTTTCTGTTTAATTTGTCTGGCAAATAAGCAGAAACATTCTATTGTCTGGAAAACTGTCTTTGTACTTATGCGTACCTCTGAATTTTGGGTCTGATTATGATCATCTTTGACAGTACAGATATTTAAAGTGATTCTTCAATACATCTCATTTTAAGTCAACAGTACAGGGAAAAAAATTTTTTTGTTTATGTTAGTTTTTGGCATTATGCTGCTAGTCTTATCTGTAATGATGTCCAGTTACTTTGATAATTTTTCCCTTCTTAACCTCGGAATAGTACTTTACTGAGTTGATTTTATAATTTTTAAGCTGGTGTGACGGTGCGTACAATGGATATCTCTTAAATTTCTAGCTTGCATCTGAGAGCTGTTGAAGTTTTCCAGTGTCTCTCATTCTGGGGATTGTTGCTGTATGTGTGTGCTAAACTACTATTTCGGAGACTTCAGGAAACTTATTTCTGTCAGGTAGCATGTAAAGATCTTTAATCACTAATTTTAAGGAGAAATATGCCTCTTCTTGTATTACGGCTTCAGTATTTGACTTCAGAACTTTGGAAGGTGAGAAATCCTACTTTTGTGCCCTATGTAAAAAGTGACATATAAATGAATTTGATGAGGAACCACAGTAAGGTAGAACTTCTCACCTGTCCTCTGTTCTGTGTCTGTTGGTCGTTGTTCACCCTATGAACATTGTATTAGACGGCAAAGTAAATACTGAAGATTGTGGTGCAGCAAAGTGTGTAGATGTATGATTAATGAAATGATAGTTGAATATATTTCTTCTCTTCAAGTAATTCTGATGTTTTTCTTATTTTTTACAGTTTTTTTTTGTGAAGGTTACTGTTGTGATACATAAATCAATGTTTAAACCCTTTGGCACTTATTTGGAATTGTGCATCACATTTTAGTCTGTGTTAATTTATTTGAAAGGACAACTATTACAAGGAAAAAAAGCTTGAAGGCTCTAAGGTACTTAGGTCTGTGATTCTCTGGACTTTCTGAGGAGATAGAAAAGTTTGTTTTCTGTACATGTTATATCAGAATGGGTACGTAATCTTATCTGTGTCTGCAGAATCCATGCTCTTAAGGAGAGAAGAAAAGCTCAGACCATTCTGTTGAGCATCTAGAGTGGTACTTTAGTAGAGATGGGAAGATGGAATACCATTTGATTTAGGGTCACAACTTTTCTAAGACATAAGGTGAACAATGCCTTGTGCTATTCTAGTATAGTTCTTGACCAAATGAAACAAATCTGCAACAGTTCAATGCCTGCGAAAAATCTGACACATACTAGAACCTTGGAGAGATTTTTTTCTTCTGAGTGCCTTAAATATATTCCTGTTTATAAGTTCTGTCAGGAAGTTCAGCTGAAGACTAAATATGAGGGCTGCTCTGAAAGTAATGCCTCCTATATTATTATCTTGGCCCATGGCATCGGAAGCAGATGTTGGTGGGATGACAGTAGAGGTTGAACCTTTCCGCCAATATGCTGTTATATTTTGTTGCTGTGTGACAGATGGCAGTAGAGGGGCAGTCTGACAAAATGGTGTCTGACATGGAAGTGTGTGAAGCAAAGATGTGGAATTTAATTTGTCCACGTGGATAAAATGGCTCCCACTGACATTCATCAATACTTGCTGAACATTATGGAGTCCGAACAGTGGATATCAGCACAGTGAGGTGGTGGGTGGTGTGTTTCAGCATTGGTGACAGCTGATCACCTCCATGGGTGCAGATTTTTGCAAGTGCGGCATACAGGCTCTTGTTCATCACTGGCAAAAATACATGGGTAATGGTGGAGCCTGTGTTGAAAAACAGTGTGTTTTTGTAGCTGAGGTTTTGCTCTATCGATAGTGTTCTTATGCTCTTTGTATCTCTTGTAGTTTTCGTGGTAACAAATAGGAGGCATTACTCGTGGAGCCACCTATGTACGTCATGTAATAGTACTCTCAAAATGTTTGCTTTTTTCTTCTCTACCTGATATCTCAAATGTTTGAGATGAAGCTGTAAGAGGGATGTGTTGTATATTAACTGTTCTTTTCCTTCTTCCTGCTGTTTCAAGAGAGGTTTTGGGTCTCAAATTTAAGATGGGTTTTGTTTCTTTCATAAATGAATTCATTTAGTGCATAATTTTGGTGGTTGACTTCTATTTGTAGATAAATTTAATAATCTGGTATGTCAGAATATTTGGCACTGATCAGGCTAAGAGTTTTGAAACAACTGACGATAACAATGCACTTTGCATCCTGTATTTGAGTGCATATGTTCAAAATCGTGCTTAAAAGGTTTCTCCCCTTTTAGATGCAGTGCATGAAACTATCTGCTCCATGAGTCTAGTAGACAGACTTATCTCCAGAAGGCTCTGACTATGAAACAGCTTGGTTTGGAAAATGGATTCATTTTAATTGCATCTATGAAGTCTCTGAAGATCACCCCTACTTAAAAGAATGCTGGATGTGACACCAGTTTGGAAATCGTGTACAGTGGACGCTGTAGTCATTTCTTCATCCTTTTTTGTTTGTCCATGCTCCCCCCCCTTTTTTTTTTTTTTTGGACAAGATATTGCTTCTGAAATTGTTTGTTTCATCTCTCTAATTCATGAGAGGAAGAGAACCATTCATACAGGCACAACTGCACTTCTCTATCTGGTATCAAATTTTCAGCCAGAATTGATTGGAGGTATGCAAGTTTTGTGCTTTTTTCAAATGAATTTTAGGATAGAAAGAGTTGAGCAATTCAGACTGTTTGGGTCTCTGTCCTATTTCCACGCATTCTCTTTATTCAGAGAGTCTTGTTTGTGAGATGCTGAATTTAATCTCTGAATATGGATCAGGACTTTTATTTAAGGTGTTTTTTTCCTTCTTTATTCTGGCAGGAGTAATAAGACAGTGATTGTTCCAGGGGTTTTCTAGTTTTGAGAATGCTGAAGAGATGAACCAAGAATTCCTGTTTCTGAATGGCAGTTGGAAAGATTCTCAACCCTAATCTTTCTAATTAAATTCATTTGTGCTACTAATTTTAAGTTGTATTTTTTTGTCAGGTCAAACCATTACCAAATGTTTCTTTACTACTGCATAGTCTTGTGATTCATTTTTGCCCTGCCAGCTATGCTTAAGCACCTAACAAGAAGAGCAGTCCTATGTAGGTGTTATATTTTTATTTACCACTCCTTACACGCTTCTAATGAATTGTACTATAATTACTTTCTGAGGTATGTTTTTTAATTTCCTGTTGAGAACTTACAGCTTCTGTATAGACACAAATTTCCTTTAGAATGATGTTTGCTGTGATAGAAGACTGCCCCTCTCCCCTTCTGTCCCCAGTGAAAATGAAGTATTTTATTTGGATGTTTTTGTGTCTTCTGCCCAGATAATTAGGTTATTTCTAGTACTGAAGAGCCTAGTAGCTTCTGCAGTAGTAATATCTTAGGACAGACTGTAGTGATGGCATGTAATTCTATGCGAACTTGCAACTCCATCCAGAAAGAGAAATAGTCAAGAAGATTAACTATATTTCTAGAATGGCAACATACATTATTGATTATCTATTGCATAAAATATAAGTAATTGTATCTCACAAAAGTTTATTGTGATGTGTCTTTTAAAGTAGTCATTTTGTCTCACATATTCGCAAAAATAATAAGGGAAAAACCTTTAATAATATGTAGTGTATTAACATCATAAAAATTCCAGATAACTCAGGATAGTCTCCTTGTTCTTTACATAGAATATATAAATACATTCAACATGATTTTGCCTGTGGGTAGATTCAGTACCAGGAGAATATTGTGCCCAGGCAAAATCACGAAGTTACTCCCTTGGCATCTACTTGCCAAGGTCTCTGTACGAATTGCTTCTATTGGAATCTTTGTCCTATTGGCTTTCCTATATTTTAGTAAGATTGGAATTACTATCTTTTAGTAAGATTTTTAATAAGCGGAAATACTTTAGAACTATGAGAGTCTTTTATTTACTGATCACATTTATCTGTTGGTTTTGGACAGTACAGTATGTTGGTTTTTTGGTGTTCAAGTGTCAAATGGTTTGAGGTCACTCTGGATTTATCAAAGCAGCCTCTGCCGTCTGCTGCTATTAATCTTGTTTACGTTCAATATGATATTTCATAGCATTTCTTACGTACCAGTTAGTGCTTATGTGGAACATGAAGGTAGAAGTAAAGGCACTTGTTTACACTTCTTGAAGAATCTACTTTTTGTTTTGCAGAAATGTAGATATAATGGTTTGGTCATATGTATTCTTATAGAATTTGCTGCTTAGGTTTGAGAGAAGTGCAGAATACGTTTATATTAATGCGATCAGTTCCTTTTTTTTCTTTGCCGTGCTGATTGCTTGCTGTTCTACTTGCTTCTATAATAAACAAGAATATTCTGTACAAAACCAACTTCTGTCAATGCAAAGAACTTTAAACTTAAAAACCAGTTCAGTTATGGTGGCTCTTAAGTGTTGTCATAAAGACTGTGCACTTTATGTATAGATGTATTTGAATTTGAAAATACGTTTTTTTCCTTTGTAACTCAGTGCTTCTCTTTTTTTTTTTTTTTTTGTGTCATGCAGATGGAATCAAGAAGTTCTCTATTAGTCTTCAGTTGACTTTTGCTGGGGTTTTCTCATATCTCGTACTTGTGTAAATGTATCCTAGTTTGATTAGGCTTGGATTTTCGTAGCAAATGCATGACTGATTCTGTAATAGGTTCTTGATTCTCTGCCTCAGTCTAACCCTGACTAAAATGAGAACAGCTTAACAGAGCAGGAGTGTGTCATACAAAGACTTAAATGTATAATTGGTTCTTTCTTTCTTCTTTTGGTTTGTGTAAACTTTGTCGGGTATCTATAACCTTACCTTACTGAAAGAACTGACCGCACTTAAAATAGATTGTTGCTGATAACTCCCTGAAAAGAATCAAGTCTTCTGGTTTTATGTTTATTTTTGTGGGGGTTTTTGTTTGGTTGTTTTGTGGTTCTTTGTTTTGTTTTTATGCTATCTGCTCCTCAGAAAGTTGAAGTTCAGGTTTAAAGCGCTTGTGTTGAAAAGTGATGTGATCTTGGCAACCTCATCTTTTCAGAAACTTGTGCAAAATTTTCTTAATCTGTCTGGTTTATGAGCTTGTGAAGTCATGTAGACATGTCCACTTCAGTTAGAAACTTTATGTATGCGTAAGGTAATTTTATGAAATTGGCCTAGCATAATCTGGACACATCCAAGTTGAAATGACTTGAATCATTCTGAAGAAAATATGTAAAATCTTAAAAATAGTAACCTGTATAGCTTCTATTAGTGGCAAGTTTACAAGTACTCAAAACTTCTGTAACCTTTCCTAGTAGATTTTTTGACAGTTTTCAATAACTTCCTATATATACATTATTCTTGCATAACTTTGGAATAATTAACAAAAATACAAATTTTTGACAGGTGTAACTAATTGTTCCTGTAGACTTTGTTCCCTTGAGATGACAGTTCTCAGCATAGAGTTAATTACTGCTGTTAATTATATGCAAAGTAGCAGATTCATACCTAAAATTGATCTTGATGATAAAGAGAACAGAAATGATGGTAGAAAATCTGGTTAGAAGGTTGTTTGGATTGTTGTTGTTGCATGCTTCCTCCTTTTCAAAAGCCTTGTTGTAATTTATCTCTGCCATATAGCTTTGTGCTGCATTATACTATTTCTGCTTCTCTTTCAGTTCCTTTTATTTTTATATATCTGTTCCTCAAACAGACTTATTCCAGTGTCGTGGTTTGACTCAGCAGATAGCTAAGTTCCACACAGTTATTCACTCACCCTCCCCCCTCCCCAAATGGGACGGGGAGAGAAGTAGAGAGAGATGCAGTAAAATGCATGGGTTGAGATAAATGCTATTTACTAAAATAGTAAAGAGAACAAAAGAAATAACAGTACATATATATACAAAGAGGATACGCAGAGCAAGGGCTCACAGCCAGTGGTGACCCTTCCTCCCAGCTAGCCCCTTCCGTAACGAAGAGCACCCGGAAACCCAACAAACCAATCAATCACATGATGTTGTATGGTATGGAATAGCTCTTTGGTCAATTTGGGTCAGCTGCCCTGGTCCTGTCCCCTCCCAGTTCCCAGCTCCTTATGCCCCCCTTAACTATTTCACTGGCAGGGGAATGCGGAAGTGAGTTATGTCCTCAGCTCCGTTCAGCACTGCCAGGATGTTATCAGTATCTCTGAGGCCACAAGATAGCTTCATACTAGACACTTTGAGAAGCGTAACTTCTGTTAGAAACTACGACATCCAGCTATGCTAATTTTTCATAGCAATCTGGAAGAGATTTGGAGACCCAGCTGCCTTACTGAAAGGGGAATCAGTTATGATGTCAGAAGCGCAATTTTCTTTATAAGACTTTAGAGGAACTCATGAAACTGAGTTATTTGTACCCATCGGTGTGAAATCCATGTGTTTTCCTGTTGCATTGAATTACAAAACTGATACTTGTCTCCCATAATTTCTCTTTGCACTTGATCCTTGAGGAAAAAGTGCTGCATGGAGTTTTTTAGCATTTTTCTGGGACAGGAGTTTAAAGGTGACCATGGCACTCTTAAGCTTCTGGTCTGGTAGTGTATTTGCTGAGAAAGTTTATGTTGTGCTACTGAGTGTGTCTCACTTCCCCTGTACTGACAGAAGTTCAGAACTGCTCAGCAGATGATATGGGAAAGAGGAAAATGGTTAGTTGTAATGGCAGTCACTTCTCCAGCACAAATTGCTGGTGGTCTGCATGGACTCCTGTGCTACTGAAAAAGCAGGTGACAAGGATGGAGGCTATGCCCTCAGGTGCGTTGTAGATCAGGATATTTTCCTTCAGTGGAAATAATGTTTTACAGGGCCATAAATTCATTATGGACTGGTAGTGTGGGAGCATTTCTTCTTTTGAACTCTTCAGCCTTTGGATAAAGAATGTCAAGAGTAAATTGTATTGAAGGTGATAAAATTAATTTTTTTGTCTTTGGATACCTCTTGTACCACGTTTTGTTCTTCTCTAAAGCTCTTTAAAGTTCTGAAAGATTTTTCCTCTTAATTCACACAATGCTGAGTAAATTTCCAAGCTTCTTTTTGGTCTTCTAACTCGAATCTTAATTTATATACATAGATCTAATTTTTCTTTCACCATAAAGATGATGTGGAAACTAGAGATTGATATGTTCTTCCTGTAGGTGGTTTGCCTGTTTACTGTAGCAAGCTTGAAGTTTAGCAGCCAGAAGCCTGGGGAGCAGCGCAACTTCACTGTAGTGCAAACTATTGATAAATTATCTTGTTTATAGTATGGGAATCACTATGTGAACATATTCACATGCATGTTTCCTAATAGCCATTTGGATCTGTATATATGTATATGAGGCATTTGAGTGAATTTGTTTACTTTCTGCAACCAAGAACTCTATAGCATTCTTTTTGTGCTTCTCAGAAGGACTGTTAATGTATGTTGCTGCATCTCTGTTTGTCTCTGGATTTGTTTTGAATATGTCAGTCTTTCTGTCAGTGGTCAGCTTTAGCAGATGGGGATATAGATTTAGGGTAAACAACATGGGTGAGAGCATTCTTTTATGCATATGTCAAAGAGTTTTGCACTTGCAAGCTGCCTTCTGTATAGGCAACTCAGATTCATTTTAACTTCTGTCAAGCAATCAAAATAGAACATGTGCAAAGTGCTGTGTTGGACAGCAAGACTCAAGCTGGAGTAATGAGTAAAGATGGCCACTACTGGTATATTTTTACTGCAGCTCTGAGACAATTATGGTCAGGAATGGATAAGAGACAGTTAAGTCTTTTATGGTGTTTACAAGAAGTCTTGAAAGCAACTCTACAGCAAGATGTATGGAATTGGAAAAAGGGTTATGTTTTCTAGCCTTGAGTTTTTATTTTTTCTGAAGTCTGGGATTATTGTTGGAGAGGAGCAGAAAGTATGTTCATCAGGCAGTATTCACAAAAACTGTAAGAATTACCCACCACCTGGATAATCATTATATTCTTAGGCTTGCTCAAAGTCATTTGAGTTAGGAGAAATAGGAGAAGAAGTAGGGAAGACTCCCAACTGGGTATTTTTGAATCAAAACCGTGAATTCCTTGTGACTTCCCATATACAGTTCAGAGCACTTTAAAATACTTAAAGTTAAGCTGTGAGGTAAGCCCTGCTTTAACTCTTTGTGAGGAGAGAGTTTTATATCCAGAGAAAAAATGTTGCACTGTATAGCATTGCTCACTTGAATGGGGAATTCGGAAATAGAACTGTAGATGGTAAAAGTAGCGGAAGTGCCAGAAAAGATGACCATGTAGCTAGGAACTGAAGTAAATCACTAATGTCCAGGAAATAAGAGATGAGAGACTGATAAAGCTTCAGTTGCTAAGCACAAATAAAGGTTTTATACTATTGGTTGATATTGTTACTTGGCACCTAAATGAGGTAACAGGTAAGGAATAATGTACATTTTCAAACATGATTTGTTTGAAAATGCAAAGAGCATTATCCTTTTGCACAGAATGAGATGGCTTTCTAAACAAGTATGCAAATATAGAACGTAAGCAGACTTTTCAAGTCTGTCAAAAAGAACATGAGCCTCTTTCCTTGCAGTGCAGAGGACACTCATAAGCTGAAAACCTAGCTTAAGATTCTGACTTATCTATGAAGTATTTATTAAATTGCAAAGAAGTTAAATGGATATTTTCAGAGATTTTTCTACTTGAGCTTTACTGTTTAAATACCAAAAGCAAGTCTGTAATGCATTGTGTATTGGGGGATTTCTAATTCCCTTGTTATTTAATCATGCTGATGTCTTCCATTTTATTGTGCTGGTGTTTTAGAAGGGAAAGATAGAAGTCAAGTTCCAGAAATATAATAATTTCCTAATGTGTGGCGTACCATGGGCAAAGCCTGTCCAGTGGTTAAACCTTGGCCTGTTAGTGAAAACACAAGTTAAAACCAAATTAGACCTTGTAGTTTACTTGCTACAACATTACTCTAGTAAGGGGTGTCACTGAAAAGGCTACTCTCTGACTGCAGCAGAAATGTAAGTGCTCAGCACGTTTGTTCTTGTTGGCTAATCATTTATTGAGTATGTCATCAGAGTAACTTGTCACATCCAAGTACTCAGGCAGCTGCATTTTGGTGCTACTGAGCTAGTTTATTTCTTTGTTTGTGGAGTACAGTCTTTTTTTGCAGGTTGTTTTCATACATGGAATGTTTCTAGTAGTGTAATTTCCACTTACTACTTTGGAAGAATGTCGGCAAATTCTACTGTTCATTTTCTTGGTGATCTTGTTAAGTAGAGCATTATATAAATTTAATGTTTGCTTCAGTATTTGCAGTACACTCTACAGTGTTCTGCATATTTATCTTGCAGATAATTCTGCTTAAAATTATTTTTCTTAGCTTTGGTTTCATTTTATGTGGGTTAATGTGTCTTTCGATGTATGACAGTTAGATCACTTATGACCATATGAAAACAACTTCTTGAAATTAACTTTTTTCATTGTATTCTTAATGGCTCATACTCACACGTACATATTCCTTAACTGCTTCATCAGTCATGTTTATAACTACTGTACTAGTGTACACCAGTCTAATCAAGCACGCGGAGCTGGAGTACCTCCTTCTAAATCGAAAAAAGGGCAAACACCGGGAGGTGCTCAGTTTGTGGGTTTGGAGTTGTACAAACGGCTAAAAGAATTCCTAAAGAACTACTTGACAAATCTCCTTAAGGTAAGATGGGATATTGGATCAATTGGTAGTTGTAGTAAGATGGACTGAGTTGAGGAAAAACTTTTACCAATAAAACTAGAACTGTATGCAGTCATTGGAAGTAAATTGAATGAACTTGAAATCTGCTTTTATCTCAATTATTCTGTTAACCATTAGAAGATGTTGTAGGCTTTACCTTGGCATGAGCTTTTTTCATGTTGCCAAAGAGATGTGTGTTACAAAAGTAACATCATATGCCATCTTAAACTGTTCTGTAACTTGAACAAGTACTTTCTAACCAGTTAACTAACATATTAGTAATCCTGAAAAGATGGTTGTCTGTAATGTTGAAAATGCCTGATGTTAGACATTAATTTACTAACTACTAATAGAGCAATACCTTGGGCTGCTTTGTAAGAGAAGTTCTTAGTTGTTTTTGGAAGGATATTCAATATTAAGGTTTTAACTCCTAGGATTTTAGTTTTGATCAACAATAAAAGAATTATTGGAGTCCTGTAAGTCTGCCTTGTAATTAATTTATGCAGCTACTTAAATTGTCTCAAGGTTTTATCCAGAATGCATTCCTGTTTTATTCCCATGTCCTTTCAAAATTTTTTTCATTTATCACCTGAGAATGTCCTAGCGAAGACCCTATCCACACCCGCTTGTTTCAGCCACCCAAGCAGTAGCAGTAGATGTGGATGTTATATTTTATAGAGGTTATTGTTTTGAATGCGTTACCATTGCATTGACATGTTTTAGCTAGCACAATCATCAGCGTAGCTATTTGTTTCCATTGCGGACCCCTCTTGCTCTCTTGAAGGGAGTGTCTTCTGGAGTTTTGTCTGTGCTTTCCTTATGTGGATTTTTTCTGTGTTTTGATTTTTTGTTTGTTTGGGAAGGGGCTGTTTTTGTCCTTTATTGTTACAAAAGTAAATTAGTTAGCTTTATGTTTCTTGCAAATTGTTTGGTGTAGATTTATTGTACACCCTTATATGTCTCTGTACCTTAAGATACCCTAAACTACTGGCAAACTTTTGTGTTTTTTTTTCTCCAGGATGGTGAAGATTTGATGGATGAGAGTGTGCTGAAATTCTACACTCAACAATGGGAAGATTATAGGTTTTCAAGCAAAGTACTGAATGGGATATGTGCCTACCTCAATCGACATTGGGTTCGTCGTGAGTGTGATGAAGGTCGTAAAGGAATATATGAAATTTATTCAGTAGGTAGCTTTTTGAAATGAATGATTTGCCTGCTCTATCTGTTGTAATTGTATTATCATCCTAGATATTACTCCTCAAAATCTGGTATTTGTAGGAAGTTCACAGAAGTTTTGAAGTGGGCATCCTCTTAGGGCCCGCCTGGTGTATGTTCCATGGTGTAAATGATCCTTGAGATGTTCAGTCCACCTTGTATACCCACTGAGACTACCAATATTAAACTGTCAAGAGCTACCTTGAATATTTGCTGCATACGCTGTTATCCGTAGGTGTCTGCATGGCCTTGTCTTTCCACTTAGAATTCAGTCACGTGCTTCAAATAGAGTACCAAGAAGTGATTTGTGTTTTTTCCTGTTAACTTGAATGCATTTCTAGCATCTGAGCTGCTAAGGTTCAGTCTCAGCTTGTAATACCAGGCTGGAAGATTGATATATGAGCTTGATAATTTTTTTTTTTCCAAATGTGAAGTAATAAAAACAAAGGAAGAACATAGTTATCCAAGACAAGGAGCTTCTTCTGAAAGTAAAGGATAAGTATTGTCCTTGCTGGTGATGTGTTAAGAAAGAGATGTTACTTTACTGCTTCACTAAAATAACTTTGCATAGGGTAGAAAAACAGTTAATATCCTTGCTTAACTCCCTCACAACTGTTCTACCTTTCACTAGTCCCATGCTAAGGGATTATACCAGCCTGAAAGTCATCAACAGGAAAAGCTGTCTGTTGTCACAGTAACTTGCAAGCTTTGTTTTTGTTTTCAGAGCTGACAAGGGATTACTCTGTCAGAAAAAAGGGACACCATAGGTAGATTTAGTAATAAAACAAATGATAATTTTACTGTGGAACAGTTTTATTGCATGAGAAATTTGTCCACGAGAACACAGTCATGAAAATAAGTTCTGATTGTTTCCTATGCTGCATCAGCTTTCCTCAGAGTTATTGTGTGTGTGTAAAGTACTTTTTTTATTCCATCTTTCACCTCCTTTCCTTCACTTCCAGCTTGCCTTGGTGACCTGGAGAGACTGCTTATTCAGGCCATTAAATAAGCAGGTATATATAAAGATTGTATAACTATAGTATTATTTTAGAGGATTAGTTTTTATATGTCCTTAGTAACTGTTCTAAAGAAGTTACGATGCAAAACAAGCCTGAGGAAATAAAACAGAACTTTCCGCTTCTTTTTTGTGATGTTAAAAAGACAAGTATTTGAGGGGAATTAACTTTGCTTTTAAAAAAAGAAATTACTTTTTTTCAGTGGTTGTACTTTGATATCAAAACCATTCTGTTACCTCTTTGCTTAGAGGACACCTGGCATTCTTTTAAGGGGAAAAAAAAAGTCAGCCTTAAAAAGCGAGTCTTAAAACTCTAATGTTTCCAGGATAGGCAGGGGTACATGCTGACAATGTCTTAAGGTTTGAGGAAGTCAAGATTGAGTGAGAACAGATAGTGACGGGCCTGGGCTTTTGATCTCTTGTCATGTTACTGTGAATCTTTTAGTTTATACTAATGCCTGGTGATTCAAGTCAACAAAATATTTTTAATTAGTGAATCAGCTCAATGTAAAAGAAGACATAACACCATAATGAAATACTGTGTTCGTTTACATTTCACTCTTATTTACTGGTACTTCATGATGAAAAGACCATATTATATTATGAACGTATTACTTAAATTTCAGTTGAGGAACAGTAGTTACACAACAGTAGTTACACAACTTTACTCATCAGCATGAACAATAGCTTTCTTTGCATAAAGCACAGGTGTTTATTTCTAATCTTACCACAAAGTTTTCTTGTTTTTCAGATTATAAAACAAGTTAGGTATAGATACTTTTTGAATTTTTTTTTTAAAAATGGAAAAATTGATATAAGTAGAAGGAACAAACATTTAAGCATATTCATACCATGTAACAGTTCACTAATTGTACTGCAGTCACGTTGTAGAATTTACAGGTGTAGCATACTCTCAGTATAGTATATCTATATCTCTGTAGAAATTTTATGTTTGTGTGTCCTTGCATTTTGTTCTTAAGGGTCTTGACTTGTCTTGAATATAGGAATACATTCCTGATTAAATATTATTCTTGACCTACCAGCCATTTTCTCTGTTGTTGACTTGCTTTTAATCCCTTTTTTTCTAAGGTAACAAACGCTGTGTTGAAATTGATTGAAAAGGAAAGAAATGGTGAAACTATCAATACAAGGCTGATCAGTGGAGTTGTACAATCTTATGGTAAATGAGATTTCTCTAAGGTTTAATTACTTTCTTTTTAAAAAGTAGCAATGGTAATCCCCTATCAGAGCTCAGAAGTAGCCTCCCACCCCATTGGACGTAAAGACTATTACAGTAAAATAAAAATAGTTTTATCAAGTTTAACTTCTTGTTTGTAGAGATACTGGACACATAATTACAGTTAACAATAAAATATTTGTAAAGTCTGAGAGGAAAACTGATAGACAAGAGCATTGGTTTCTTACCAATCAGCTTTGTTGGAGAAAATCTGGAAGGCTGAAAGCATAGTAGCTAACAAAGCAGCATGAGTTTATTTTTTCTCATTTGCATGGAGCTGAGAGTCTTGCCATAAAGATCAACAAAAATGTGTATACATCTAACCTGTAACTCTCAGAAGGAAAATATGGAAGGGTAATTTAAATTAGATTTTGGGAATGTGAAGTTTCCCTCTGTGCTGTTTAAAAATGTATCAAAAAAGACAGTTTAAAAAAAAAAAAAATCTGATTCTGTCCTGATTGATTACCTTCATTTAAGTTAGAGGGAGGACTGTTTACTTGCAAGGGACTACCTTATAAAAGATGGTCTTATCATTGTTTGCTCATTTTTGTAGTGGAGCTGGGGCTGAATGAAGATGATGCATTTGCAAAGGGACCTACACTAACTGTCTATAAAGAATCCTTTGAATCTCAATTTCTTGCTGACACAGAGAGATTTTATACAAGAGAAAGTACTGAATTCTTGCAGCAGAACCCAGTCACAGAGTACATGAAGAAGGTAGGTTATTTCCTGCAAAGAGGTACAGTAGTATAAATTTTTGACTTTTATTACCAGTTTCTTAAAATAATGATTATTTTATGGAAGCAAAATCAGTTAGCTCTTTTTTCATGAGGTGATTTGCTTCTATGTTTTACTTTTTATCTGGTCTGAAGTTAGTTTCCTTACTGAATTTCAGTAAGTACAATGAAAGTTTGAAACTTTCTTAATAGGCGAAACAGAAGAAGATGTTAAAATAAACACAAATTTTTGTTAAGCTTCAGGATTTGACACCAGAATAACCATTTGCTTTAGACCTGCAAACTTACTGTTCCTGTACCAGGAGCTTGTGTGCTAGCACATTATTGAAGGCTTTTCTTGAGCAAGCAGGCCACCACAGAGGAAGAAGATCATTAATTAGCATTCAGTATTTCAGAATACTTTTTTTATGTACTGAACCTTGCACAGTAATTCTGATTAACATAGGTAGGATTTAAATTCTTAGCCTCTGTGGTTTGGGGGATCCCAGACAGAGTGATTAAAAGCAAGCTGGATAAACAGTTACTGTTTCTAGCCTGGTTATTGGGTCTGTCTACTGAATTTGAAATAATTAGATCATATTCCATCTTGTATAAATGCTATAAATGAGAGCTGCTCCAAAAGTAATGCCTCCTGTGTTATTATGTTGGCTCATGTCAGAGGCGGATGTTGGTGGTATGGCAGTAGACGTTGAACCTTCCCACCAAAATTCTCTTGCATTTTGCTGTGTGACAGATGGCAACTGAGGGGCAGTCTGACAAAATGGCATCTGACATAGAAGTGCGTATGAAGCAAAGGTGTGTAACTGAATTGCTTCATGCAGAAAAAATTGCACCCACTGACATTCATGGATGCTTGCTGAATGGTTGTGGAGACCAAAGAGTGGATGTGAGCACAGTGGGTGGTGTGTTTCAGCAATGGTGATAGCAATGTGAAAGACAAGCCACATTCTGGACAGTCATGCAGATTTTTTTACAAGTGTGGCATTCTGGCTCTTGTTTATTACTGGTGAAAATGCATAACTAATAGTGATGACAGTTGAAAAGTAGTGTATTGTAACTGAGAACTTGCTCTATCAAATAGTGTTGTTGTGCTCTTTGTATCTGTTGTGGTTTCCATGGAAACAAATAGGAGGCACTACTTTTGGAGCGACCTATGTAGGTAGGTTTTTCTTTCTTAGTACACTTCCTCACTTACTGAATTGAGTCTTGTTTTTTACGTTTTTAATTAAAAACCAGAGCTTTCTGAGTGTGCAATACACAGATACACGTAGCAATCATGTATCTTCTCGTAATATCTTTGTGTAGCTCTTTGCCACAGAGGGAATGAATATTTTCTGATTCTTGGCAATGCTTAATGATTTACTGAAGAATGTAAAAAATAAAAATAAAAAAATAATGGGCTATTGAGGGTAAGTTCTAGAAATGCTGCAGTAAAAGGAATCCAATTCTCGTTGCGTTGAGAGTTAACCCAGAATCGATTGTTCCCAGCCATATCTATATTTACATTCTATTGCTGTCAAATTCATATTTTCGCTATTTCCCTTTCAGTTTCTTTGCTTTCATCCTCTAATATCTATCTTACTTATATAGTTGCAGGTATAGCGTGGTAAAAAGCTGTCTGAAGGTCATTGCTATAGCGAGAGCTAGGGATTAGTGGCAAATAGAATTAACTCAGTAGTACCTCAGACAATTTTAAAAACTTTGAAAATGTACAGAGGTGTAACTTGCTTTGCTTGAAGCTGAAAATGTATAGAAAGTAAAATGTATAGAAAGCTGTTGAAAGACAGGGAAATGTTCTGTGAGGAAGTATGTAGCCTTGTAAGTCTATGATCTGTCAGTTACTGCAATATAGTGTGTATGTATATATATACACTATGGCTATATATACAACTATATACATAGCCATTTTTGCTGTCTTAGCATCTCCTTTTAACTGATTTGGGATTTAACTGATGAAACTGAAGATGTGTATTAGACTCTAAAGTAAATGCAATTGGAGCTTGCTGAATGACACAATGACCTTATGGAAAGGGGAGTGATTGAAGCTAAAAGTCTTAAGTGATTTCTCTGGTCTGTGTGGTCTACTGGAGGGATTGAGAGAGGTTATGCAAGTTATCAGAACTAGTTAAAATTCAGATGGGCTTGTCCTTCAGTTTTATATTTCTTCACTATGCACTAGGAGTTCTTAAAACAGTCTTTTACTTACACAGAACTGTCTTATAATGTTTGTCTTAATTTTTTCTGTTTGAGTATTTTAATAATGAATGTCATTTAAATGCCTGGAACAGAATAGTACTCTCCATAATTATTACTCACATATCAATAGAACTCTTTTCTATTATGAAGACCCTTAAATGAGACTGATGTGAAAAGCAGTGAGTTGTCCTTCA
Source organism: Penelope pileata (assembly GCA_013396635.1). Taxonomy (NCBI): domain Eukaryota; kingdom Metazoa; phylum Chordata; class Aves; order Galliformes; family Cracidae; genus Penelope; species Penelope pileata. The sequence goes on along the minus strand of WBMW01002464.1, from coordinate 70,204 downwards.
GCCACATGGCATCCTGGCAGTAAGAGGGTCTTACTGTTGGAAGTACAAACTAGGAAAAGTAATCTGTTATTAGTATACCTTATTGTCTCATGGAAATGCATTGAATTCTAACTGGAGATAAATAGCATCTTGTTGACATTATTGATTTAAATAATTATGTAACAATAATGATGCAGATTTGTGATATAAACAATTTCAGTTTTACATTTTAGGATAAAGTAGTTTCTCAAGTGAGGTTTAGAATTTTGGTTTGTCAGAAAAATATGCTAAATTAAATACTGGTCTAATTTAAGTGACTGTAGATCATTAGGAAGCTTTTCTATGTGAGAAAGTATATGAAAACTTTCAAAAAAATTTGTGATAGGTGTACTGTTAAATTCTAGTTTTGTGCAGGTATGAAATGTGTTAATGTTTGTTATACATGAAGCTGCCTCAGTAGCTGGAGAGGTTGCTGTTGCTAAAACTGCAAGCATCCCATGTCACCAGCTTTATTTTTTTGACAACGGATCTTCACCTGAAAACTTCTTATTCAGAAGGATAAGGGAAAACAATTTTGCTGTAGCTCTCCACCCATTTCAACAGTATATAATATTAACATCAATACAGACATTGATTCTATATGTACATAGTACGGCAGGGGTCCCATTATGATTCCTGGAAAAATAACTGGAGAAGTGGAAGATATTAATGAAGTGTTTGGTTTTTGTTTGTCTTCTAGGTGAATTTACTTAGTAGGTGTTTTCTGCTGTTGAATCTTTTATACAGGTTTCATGTTTTATCTTTTTCTTCTGTAGGCTGAGGCTCGCCTTCTTGAGGAACAGCGTAGAGTTCAAGTCTATCTCCATGAGAGCACACAAGATGAATTGGCACGAAAGTGTGAGCAAGTACTTATTGAAAAACACCTGGAGATATTTCATACAGAGTTTCAGAATTTGTTGGATGCTGATAAAAATGAAGGTAGGTCAATCCAGACATTGGTTTTAGGCTTAAAAATCCTCCCTAGGAGTTTGTCACGAGTTAACGCTTCGCACAAAGCAATAGTCTAAACTAGGAACAAATAATTCTTGTGTGTCGTGAAGGTGATAAGGAAAAATAGTGTTTCAGATTTTTTTGGAATTGGGGAATTGAATAAAACTGTGTAGGACATCAAGATATGGCTTTATAGGTGAAATGTTGCTTTTAAGGAAGTGACAGAATTGAAGAGATAACTATAATTAAGTTACTATTGACGGTACTGTTGGTTTGAAAGTTGTATGTGACTATGACTCTACATATCAACCTTAAAGAGCAGCTATGAATAATTGTATGTTGATAACGAAGAGACATTTCAAAATAGAAAAGGGCAATTTCGCGTGATTAGTATGTCAGAAGTTACCTGTTTCAAATGTAAATAGATTTTTATCCTGTAGTGGTTTTTAAAGGTCACGTGTTTGTTAATAACAAATGTATTTACTCTGTAATGGGAACAGTTGTTTGATATAGATGTTGAATAGTTAAAATGTCTTCATAAATGTATTCTGACGATAGAAGTAGCACAATCAAGAAAATTGATCTGGACTCAGGAGGCCTTCCCAGGCTTCCTGGGATAAAAAAGGGAAGAAAAAAAGGTACCTTGTGTCTTAGGCAATATCTTCTTTTTACTTCTCATTTTTACTTCAACTTGAGTTATTTCTAAATTAATTAGACATTTAAAAATGCCTGAATTTTCCTCCTTTTCTCTTACTGGGCTTTGCTTGCTCAAATTACAGTAGTGCTCCTTGACCCTACTTAATTTTCATGAAGTCTCACGAGCAGAGACACTTATTTTGATCGTGATTAAAGAGTGAATTCTCAGTCTCTGTTCACTCTTAAAGCACTGAACCTGAATTTGTGTTATGTTTAAATTGTCTATTGTAAATTATTCTAAACTCGTAATAAAATCTTGATAGCTCCTGATAAAATCTTTGCTTTGCTCTTTAAAGTATACTTGTTTTGAGATCCTCCTACGTGTGAAGTATGTTAAGCATATTGCAAGCCACTCTTTTTGGTGCTGTCTAAATTTTTAATTGCATGGTGCAATCAGATAAAGGTTGTGGGACACATTTTTTGTGTGTTACCTATTCACGTCAGTATGATACCCATAGGAAATAATTATGCTTATCAGGAACAGACTGTAACATAATTTAGGAGGAATTACCTTGTAAATGGCCCTTCAGGTTTTGCAGCATCTCTTCCTTACTTCGCCCAGTACAGATATCCTGATAGAGCAACCTGTGACCCCTTTATTTGTGGGTAGAGCAGCAGCTTGTTACATCTGTGTATGTGCATGTTTTTCCTATCTCTTTTTTAAAATTCTGTAATTAAAGGAGTCACATTCTTGTGTAGTTACAAAAGTTTAACATCGAACTGAGAATGTGGGTTTTTTTTTTTTTCCAAAGGGAAAAACTGTTTGATTTCCAAAAATGGTCAACCCAAATGTTAAAGTTCTAGGCAACCGGAAGCATATCTGGAAACTGTTCTGAATAGAAATGTCATTGCTTCACTGCTAAAGGCATAATGTCATGTGTGTTGTATTTCAGTGTTAGGCAGCAATACAACCACAGAATTGGTCCTTCATATTTAATAATCCAAAGGTGGTAATAAATTGCTCGTAAGCCTTCCAGAGAAGTCCTGTTTTTAGAATACCTAGAAGTAGCTGACAACCTTAAGATCGAGTCAGTGAGGTGAAATATCCTTGTTACTTTACAGTTAATGCTTGTTCACTGTTTTATTCAAGTGTCTGTTCAGCTTACTGAACAAGATTACTAGAAGTGTCTAGTGTTTTTGTGTACCCAGTTTGCCCATATTAAAGTTCTGAGAGTTTTTTGTGGTTTTGTAGGGTGATATTGAGTCCTGTGCTTAAAGCACAAAGTCTACTCCATTAAAAAAGAATAAGAACAACAAAATCCTCTTTAATAACAGAACATCCAGAATAACTAATTGATTTTGGAAATCTTGGATGGAAACTGGTTTTAATACGAGGCTTTAAGGTGTGTGAAATGATGTCCAATTTCTTTTCACCTTTGCTACTTTCGTACTATGGTGATGGCTTTCACAACCTTTTTTCTAAATTTCAGGTACAATTATTTCTATAAGTTAAATATTGTTTTAAGAGATAGCTTTATTGGCAATGCTGTATTGGATGAAAGTTTGTTAATAATATTAGCTTATATGCGAAAGGCCTCATCAGAGTGTGACAGTTTGCCTTACGTTTCCTACCATTTTCACCATTGATGTCATAAATAGAATTAACACCACTTAATAGTCTTTTCTATGTTAACACATTTCTAAAAACTTTCCTGCTCAGAATAAGTTCAGAGGATGGCGGTCAGCTGGAGAATGTTGTATTCTTGGCATGTTCAGCAGTAACATTAACCGAAGTCCTAATTCATGACGTCAATTCAAAACATTATCTAATTTAGGAGGTTTAAGTTCCATTTAAAAGTCATTGCACCCCCTTCTTTGAATGTATGAAGACTAGGAATCAGAAGTAAATGTATTTCTGTAGTTTAAATTTTCTTTTTCTTGATGGGTATCATGGTGAAGGTAAAACATACAGTAATATTAAACAGGTTGTTTACTCTTGAACTTGTCTTAGCTTTCCTGGTTTGTGGATTCACTATACTACATTGTTTTTGCTCTCTTCTTACTTTTTACAGTACAAAACATATGTATATTTTCATTGGTAATGGATGTTTAACTCGTATTGGCAGTTTGTAAATGATGGATTGGAGTCATAGCTAATACAAATAAGATACTGGTTTCCTTATTTTTCAGACTTGGGACGTATGTATAACCTTGTATCTCGAATCCAGGATGGCCTTGGAGAGCTGAAAAAGCTGTTGGAAACCCACATTCATAATCAGGGTCTAGCTGCAATTGAGAAATGTGGAGAAGCAGCTCTAAATGCAAGTATCCCATAAAAATGTCTGTATATGCTGCCAGCTTACATCAAGAACCCACCTCTAATGCAATTTTCCAGTTTTTATATGTTTTTCTTCTCACTCATTCAATTTTGAGGACTAGGCAGTTCTTAGATATTTGTAGTAGGCTTAAAACAACAGCCATGTCATTATGTTACTACTACTTAAGCTTTGGTTTTTGTTTTTTTGTTGTTGCTCTGTTTTGCTTTTTTTTTTCCGTCTGAGTTTTGACCATCTGTCAGGACAGTCATCTGTCTGACATCAGCCAACAGTGTGCCCTGGTGGCCAAGAAGGCCAATGGGATCCTAGGGTGCATTAAAAAGAGCATTGCCAGCAGGTTGAGAGAGGTGATCCTCCCCCTCTACTCTGCTCTGGTCAGGCCTCAGCTGGAGAACTGTATCCAGTTCTGGGCTCCCCTGTATAAAAAAGACAGGGACCTCCTGGAAAGAGTCCAGCGGAGGGCCACAAAGATGAGAAAGGGCCTGGAGCATCTCCCTCATGAGGAGAGGCTCAGTAAGCTGGGTCTGTTCAGCCTGGAGAAAAGAAGACTGAGAGGGGACCTGGTCAATGTTTATAAATATCTTAGTTGCGGGAGGCTAATGGAGGTGGGGAATCTCTTTTCAGTGGTGTGTGGGGACAGGACAAGGGGCAATGGCCTTAAGCTGGAGCACAGGAAGTTCCGCACCAACATGAGAAAGAACTTCTTCACGGTGCGGATGACTGAGCACTGGAACAGACTGCCCACGGAGGTTGTGGAGTCTCCTTCCCTGGAGATATTCAAGACCCGCCTGGATGCCTACCTGTGCAACCTGCTGTAGGGAACCTGCTTTGGCAGGGGGGTTGGACTCGATGATCTCTCGAGGTCCCTTCCAACCCCCTACATTTCTGTGATTCTGTGACATCATGCTGCTTGGAAAGCTGGCTGTGCAAATGCAGTATCTTACACTACGAATATACTTGGAAGTCCATGTTTATACGAAATATTTTCTCTCCAGTTTGTGTTTTCTTTTGTTGTTGTATAGGCTTCTGACTTCGATGAGACTATTTGGTTGAGACTTGGATGAGAAAGTATCTCTTTTTAGTTTTTTGGTGAATTGCTTCATTCTCCTTGTAAAAGCATTAGAAATGGTAAGGAGAAGAAGCAGGATGACAACTGAAATGGTTGGCTAGAGCACAATATGAGAAGAAAGTCACATCTTTCATAATACCATGGTCATCTAGCCATATAATTGGCCTTCTTGATTTTGTTAAATAATTATAATTCCAGACTTAATTCTGTATTGATTAGGGTTGGATCACAGCAATGTTAAGAAGTTGTTTAAAACCTTTGTTAACCTTTTTGAATGTAGACAGTGTAACACTTGTTATCAAAAATAAAATAAAATAGAATAAGACAAAGCAAAATTAAGATAAAATTTACCAGTTTTATATTCTATTTAAAACAGGATTAACTTTAGGTTTCTGACAGATTTCATTTTAATCAGTTATTGGTCTTGGACACTCTTGAAATAGTACTATTAACGTACTTTAAATAGTGCTAGAAAACATTAAAGCAATAGTCTGTGATGACTTCATGGACAGCAATAAAAATTATGCTTCTAGCATAGATGAAAATGTTTTACAGGTCTGAAGTTTATTTTCATTTCTAAGTGTGTAGCTTTTTAGCAGTACTCATAAAACATCTATGAGTCATAAAGTAACTTCAGGAATCTTCAGTTTCATTCATAGTTGCTACATTAAATTTTGAAATCACATGTGCTTCATAGTTGATGCATCCTTCCAGAAGTTATTGCTCTCAAATTTCATTATACCTGGACCTTAAAGTTCACAGAAAAAATGAAAGCTCCTTTTGCAAGAATTGGTTCATCTTTGAGAGAGGGGCAGTCTGAGATTTGTGTGCATTCCTTCAACTCCAGTCACTTAAACTCTTCCTGATGACAGCACTTCTTCTTGTTTCTTAAATATGTACTTTACCTTTCTCTCTTGTTCTTCTTTTTTCATATATGTTCTTTATTTTCTTAACTCTAGCTGGTTTTCCTTGAGAACCATATTGCCTCTTCCAGTATGCTTTGTTGCACTGTGTCTCTTTTTTCATTATTGCTTTGTTAGCCCTCCATCCAATTTAGGTAAGAATTGGTTCTAACTTCAATTATCTGAATTTTGTCTGAACAGGTAGTCAGCTGAGCAAACAGCTCTGAGCTTCTCTGTAGTCAGTAGAGATAAAAAGTCACACCATCTTGACTCACCTGACTTATTTTAGGTTTTTACTGCAAAACAAGTTGTGTTGTGAACTCCATTAGCTATATTAATTAGACTGCTCTTTAGTCAGAAGACTACAGCTTTTAGTGCCCTTGGTATTCTTTTCTGGAATCATTATCAGGAGAGTTCTCTTCAATTTCTTGCCTACAAGTTTTTCAATTATCTGTCAGTTCTCTATCTCAAGCAAAGCCTTGGCTCGGCAGTCCACATAGTCTGTGTCTGTCTTCATTGGCAACAGAAAATGTTTTCCAGGGTTCTAGAGCCCTGCCCATCTGTTGCCATTTGTTCCTTGCATCTAGAACTTTTACGGTAGGGATTTAACAGGGACACTTCTGTGCCCAATCCTTTTGTTTATGGAACTGTTGTCTAATGTCCATGTTACACTATCTGCTTACAACAATTTACCAAGGCAACAAGTTGCAGAAGTTCACTACCTTACATGTAATGATATGTATTTTATCTGTTTTAAACCTATTTCCTATTAATTTTATCATGTGCCTTTTAGTTTTAAAATGTGAACCTTCATCTTTTCACTCATCCTCGTCTTTTCACCATGATATTCTAAACCTTGGCCATATGCTTTTTTAAACTTCAGATCTCCAAAGTGAAGATTTCTAGCTTTTTTTAGACTCTTGTAAAGTAGCGGCCCTATTTTTCTGGTGTTCTAGTTGCTTCTCACTGTTTCTTCTGACTCCTCTACATCTTTATGGGGATGCAGAGGTCAATAATTGCATGTAGGACTTGGGCTGTGAGTGCCCTAAGTTATTGATGCTTGCTGGCATTTGGCTGCCACTGAGTGTTGAGCTGTAATTTTTTTTTTTTTTTTAACTGTTAGTGGTGACTGAGATCACAGTACTAAGTTGTACCTATTGGCAATACTCTATTAAATACTCTATTACATTCTTGGTACAGAGATTTTTTTCAATGGTTTCTTCTAACAATTGCCATTTTATAGTTGTCCAGCTCTCTCAGGTCCAATTGGAATCAAGTTCATGCCTTTGAAAATGCCTTTCTTGAAGGACTGAATAAGGGATTTTGTTTTTTGTACTGGTTGCTATAAATCAAAGCTTCCAGTAATGTCAGATGGTCCTGGAAGTAGAGCCTAAACTAGTCTGGATAGATACTCTTCCAGTAGTATCTGATAGTAGTACATCTAGTATTTGTAATACTCCATACATTTTCACCATAAAAAATTTGCCAATGAGTAGCTCTGTTTTGGAAGAAGTAGAATGCAGAAAGTCAGCAGGTTGCAAATAATCTCTCTTTGTTACAGGATCCAAAAATGTATGTACAGACAGTGCTGGATGTCCATAAGAAATACAATGCTTTAGTCATGTCAGCATTCAACAATGATGCCGGCTTTGTGGCTGCACTAGACAAAGTAAGTATACGTAGTGGCATATGGTAATCATTTTCTCTCTTCAGTGTTTTATTTCCCAAAAATTTCACTATCTTTTGTGATTTATAGGCTTGTGGTCGATTTATAAATAATAATGCAGTGACAAAAATGGCTCAGTCATCCAGTAAATCCCCAGAGCTACTGGCACGATACTGTGACTCATTACTAAAGAAAAGGTACGTTTTTGAAGAAAAAATATTGTTCCAGGTTGGCTTTTGTCTTAAAAGGATTTAGCATATGAAGTTTTATTTAGTGTCTTCAGAAATGGAACTTGACATTTCAAGAGAAATTAATTATACCAAATTCTGAATAAAAAATAATTCAAAAAAAAAAACTCAGTGGGATATTTCCTAAAGATAAGTAGTATACTTTTTTTTTCTTTTTTTTTTTTTTTTAGAAGAGGGAAATTAAGAAAAGAACTAACACCTTATTTTCTTTATAGGAAAATGCGCTTCAATTTTTTAAGTTCTTGGTAGTTTTTGTTTGTTTCTCCAAAATTTGAGTTGTGTTATATGTGCATGTCATAAAGAAAAGAAGCACATTTTCCATTAAATCTCATGCTTTCCTCCTTTCTTTTTCTCTGTATCTTCTTCTATCTGGGCAGAAATTGAGGAGGACAAAAATTCCCTTGTAATTTCTCATGGTTCATAATTTAATTAAGGTATTTGGCTTCACATGATTAAGAAGCTCATAAATGGAGATAGCGTCAGTCCAGTTCATACTGGATTGATGCCAGTTTTATCACTGGCAACGTTGGCTGTTTTTGGGAGGGAGGTTGGGAAAGGTAAAACCAGAAAAACTTGCTCTCTCTTCCGGCTCCTATCTGTCTTTTTTCCTCCTGCAAAGGCTTTATTTTCCCGTGTACAGCACAGATTTGAGGTATGACTGATTGACTGATGGATAAGCATGATGTGGAGGAAAATAATGTGATGTCAAATTAGCTGTCACCCAGTCAAGACCCAGCTCTCTGAGCTGTTTCCTTTTCACTGTAGTATCAAAGATAAGAAGTGAAGATAGTCTTTAGCAGCAGAAGGAAAGAGACCGTGTTTAAGCCCACAAATCCTGAGTAGTATCAGACTATCAGGAATTCCCAAGCAGTTCATGGTACAGGAGTTCAACCTGTTGTTTCAGAATCACATATTTGAGAATTGCTTACATGCGTGTGTTTTTGGACTCGAGAAAACCATTTATTTACTTACAGTTTCCTCTTTGGTTCCAAAGCTTTTCAATTTGTTTTCCTTCATTTATGAAATAAATTTCCACATACTTCCTAATGTTGGTTTAGTATAGCAATTTGGGAAATCAAAAAATGCACTTCTATCATTGCAGCTCAAAGAATCCAGAAGAAGCAGAGTTGGAAGATACGCTCAATCAAGTGGTAAGACATCTGTAAATACAGTTAGTTCTATTTAAGTTCTGATAAATTACTAATATTCAGTTGTTACAAGTCAGATGAGATCAAACCTTTTACTTTGTATGTTTGGTTTCATTAGCTTTTCAGCAGTCATCTCTGTGAGACTTTTTTTTAACACAAACTGAGTATAAATGACAAGGATGAATTTCTGCTTGCTTTAGTTGATTTATATATATGCATATAGATACCTAGTTTATGCAATATGTTTTCATATGATTATATATGTGCTATGTATATGCATTAATAAGACTTTATGTGGAGTATGCAGTTAATGTATTTAAAAGCATATCCATATTAAGAAAAAAAATACAGAAATAATATAAAAAAATAAAACCAAACCGCAAACTGTGCTCAGATTTGAAGTGCTAATGAAACAGATACTGTTACAAATACTTAAATATTCTTTTCTTACGACTTATCTTTTATTTTTCTAGATGGTCGTCTTCAAGTACATTGAGGATAAAGATGTGTTTCAAAAATTCTATGCTAAAATGCTTGCAAAAAGACTTGTACATCAGAACAGTGCTAGTGATGATGCTGAGGCAAGCATGATTTCTAAACTTAAAGTGAGTATTTCTTTATTGTCCCATGGTTTACCATATTGCAGGTCTTCACACTGCCTTGGAATGCACTGATGTATGTACTTCTATTTCATATTTTTTTCTCATATTTTACATATAACAAAAAAATGCACAACCTATTTCTCTTCCATTTCTTTTTTTAATTTTATTTCCTATGGGCTTAGTGTGTGTCTGTCAGAGCTAAAATTTATTCTTATCCAATAAGTGACAGATACCATTATTCAAGTGAATGATTTGATGTCATTAACTCTTGTTAGTACAGGGTCAAGCAAAATAAGATCTAGTGGTCTTTTAGTAGTCTGTTTCATTGTGTGCTTTTTTCAGTTTTAAACGATTTTTGTTTTCTGTTCAAGTTGAGCGTGTTTAGTTGGGATACTTGAGTAAGGGAAATATTGAATTTTGTACATCATATTTTAAGAGAATGGGCTCCTTTTTCATTCCTTGGTTTCATTCTTCATCGTCAAAATGTGTCTTGCTGGCATATCTGTTTTTAAAATACAGCAAGCTTGCGGTTTTGAGTATACGTCCAAGCTGCAACGAATGTTCCAAGATATTGGTGTAAGCAAGGACTTGAATGAGCAATTCAAAAAGCACCTGTCCAATTCAGAACCACTGGATTGTAAGTAATATGTTCATCTATGTTACTGTTGAGTACTTCAGTTTCTTCTTATTTCTGAGATAAAAGCTAATTATATGAGGGGAGTGCTTAATTGACCTGTCATACTCCCCAGAGGTTAGAGTTACTGTTTTGAACTAAATAGCTGGGATTTTTATATTAGTCTTCTAGGTCTATACTTTGTCTTCTAATAGCACTTCATAGTTTTTGTACCTCATGTTTAAGTATATAATAAAATTAAGCTGAATCCTGTCTTCTTTTTTTTAGTTGGAAAGATGGTTTTGCTTTTGAGCACAACATAGTTTAGGCTATCTTCTATAAAAGTATTAAGAAAAAGAATGCTGTGTTTTAAGTTGTTCGCTCTATTAATTTAGAATAAAGTCTGTTTGTTTTAGTTGAAATGCATTAAAACAAACCCTTTCAAAAACTAGTAATTATTTGTTGGACTACATCACAGTATTTTCAGGCTTAAGTTAGTTTTATACCTACTAACATGTGAAATGTTTTAAATTTAAATGTGTAATTTTTTTTCTTGCTGACGTGTACTGTGATGTTTTCATTACACATAAAAGTGTACATCAAAAGAGGAGTTTGTCATTGGGATAGAAACAGGGTAGAAATTTCTACAAAAGGAAGATAATTGAGTGGCTGGCATAGTAAACCTAACCAACTGCACCATTGTCTTGCATGGATTCCTTCATTCTATGATCTGAATAAAAAAAAGAAATATATATTGTTTAAAGATTTTTCACTGTGTTAGTTTGATCAAGACAACCATTTCTTGTTCTTGTGTTAGAACTCAAACTGCATGTTTGAGAAGCAAATGGCAGCAAGGAGGATAATGCAGTTCACCCTACTAAGGTGCAGTCTTCTCTTTTCCAGTGGATTTCAGCATACAGGTGCTAAGTTCTGGATCATGGCCATTTCAGCAGTCTTGCACGTTTGCTCTGCCCTCTGAGGTAAGGTGCTACACTTCGCTCATCTGAGCAATGAGATTACTAAACAATGAATAATGTTACAAGGCTAGTGTGTTCATCTGTTTTATTGTGTGTCAGAGGAGACTGGAAGATTCTTTTTTTGTCTTGAAGCTTTGTTTGCATTGTTTGCTTTTTTAGCTTAAGGATATTTGGAGAAAGATAAGTGAGTAAAGATAGTAGGAGGGATTTGTGTGAAATATCTAACTTCTTTCTCCTGTAAAAAGATGGTGATTAGTGGAACTTCAAAAGATTCCACAGCAACTGAAAGATTTGTTAGTATATCTTTTTTTGTATACTTCTATGTGAGAAACTTTTTCTTGCAATTGTTTCAGCTCTGTCCAATAAATTGTTTGGATACCGTAAGCATTAGTTTTCTGTTGAGTGCATATTGAGAATAGAGAAGACATAAATGCTTAACATGTGAACTTAACTGCTGATAAGTGGAATATCAAGGTAGTTGAATTACCTTCTAGTCTTGCCTAATATACCATAAATGGAAGAGTGAAACTTATAAGCTTGTTTAGATTTTTATTAGTGACGATTTAAAGGGGAAACTCATTACAAGGGGAAATTTAGCATCCAGTCTGAAGAATATGAATGTTTTGGATTTCAGACAACATGGTAGTATAGGGTGATCAGATCTGATTCCCATGTGTTGATTCCAGAGCATGTTCTATTACTGTGTGAAGGTAAATAATATTCTTGATTTTCTCATTCTTTTTATACAGTTAGAACGTAGCTATCAGAGATTCACTGCATTTTATGCCAGTCGTCATAGTGGAAGAAAATTAACATGGTTGTATCAGCTGTCCAAAGGGGAACTGGTTACCAACTGTTTCAAAAATAGATACACATTACAGGTAAGAATAAGGTTGCATCAAAACACTTAGTGATGTTTGCATTTTTAGAGCTGGTTGCAGTGATTGCATAGTAGACATGCATTCACACGCTGCTCCTCTGCTTTTGTGCATTCTGGATGAGCTGCTCAGCCTCTTTTCTCTTTACTCCTCATTTGGAGATAACTGTTTTTCCTCATGTTAAAGGATCGTCGTGTAGATAAGTGTTTAAAACAATGAGGCGTGTAGATGGTTAAGTAGCAGAGTTTGTGTAAATACCTGTGCACTCCCACAAACTAATTTTAATTGCTGATACGGTAAATTGAGCTATCTTTTATGTCTATGCATAAGTATTCATTAATAGTGTGCAATGATATGTCAAGATCAAGTACTTAAAATAATTCAGTTCCTTAACTGTTGAATTTCTGTGTATGTATGTATACACATGTTTAGCTACTAAGCATTCATTTGCTTTATTCATGTGAATAATGCTACTGGCTTTTTTAAAAAAAAAAAAAAAAAAGTACTTGGTGTTACAGTAAATAGAAACTTCATTATATCTTTGATCCATTTATTGTAATGTTACTTAAGATCTGTTTAAAAGAAATTTGACTTAGAAATCAGATATATTACTTTGGGTTTAAATGGTTTTTTAGCTGGGTTGTGTGAGACAACTGCAACCTCTTCATAAAAGCCCTTGGGTATGTCATGTTTTTCTGTCTATTCTCTCAAAGAGTAAACAGAGGGGGAAACAAGAAATTAAGAAACATGATAATCTTAGACTCTGAACTTGTGTAATCAACATGTTAACTTGGTGATACATATGAACAAGCAGCTATCAATAGCTTATTTATAAGTTTGGTTTTGTTATTCTTTGGTAGGGTTGTGAAGATGAATTCAGTGGTTTGTGTAGGTTTTTACTGAAGATCAAATGGGTAAGAATCAGAAACTGATAGAAGAAAAGATATATAGAAGATATTATGAAGTTTCTGCAACTAGTTAAGTGCTCAGAATATTAGTTACCTTTGGATAATGCTGTAAGGTATAGTTCTGGTTGTAGAAGTAGTATCTATTGCTTAAGGATCAGCACTAGTTGGCTGTTTTCCATTGTCCAGTTGTTCCAGTCTATGTATTTACACTGGTGAATTTCAAACTGTTCAAGTTCAGTAAGTATGTTTGTTCATTCTCATTTTCTGATTTTTGTATCTGGTAGGCATCCACATTCCAGATGGCAATTTTGCTGCAGTACAACACAGAAGATGCCTACACCGTGCAGCAGCTGACAGACAGTACTCAAATAAAAATGGTAGTGCCTTTGCATATTTAACTGCACTCTTATGAACAAGTCTTTTGGTCGTCAGGATTCTTTCTGCTATTGTAAGAAATTGGGTTTAGACATGCTTGAAGTCAGAGTTAATTTCTGTCCTGAAGGAGCAAATATGCTTCCCTGGTTTACTTCCTTGTAATTGTAACTGTTTAGTCTTCTGGTAAATCTTAGTCTATCTGATCACTAGAGTGAACTGTGTAGCTTCCTGCTGAGCTCTGGTATTAAATTTTCAGTGTTTCACTGCATTTTTAATATTGTAAGATGGCCCAATAGGAAGAGCAGCATTTTTCCTAAATGATTGTTTTGCATTTCTGTTCTTTGCATTTCAAGACTTATGTACATGAACATGTCAAAATCTGTGTGTCATAGGCTCACCATCTCCTGTGGAAGAGATTCACCTCTTCTTCTTTCCAAGTGACTTTTATGGTCCACAGTTTATTTGGTATTTGTGTCTTAGTAGTTCTGAATCAAGTCTGTCAGGATTTTGGGAAAGCTAGACGATCCCTAGTCAGTTGGATTTTTACTTTTTAATTTTAGAAATGCAAATCTAGTACATTACAGCTGTTGAAGGTTTACGGCAAATTCAGATGTCTGTCACAAGGTTGTCATTTATTATAGAAGATTGTTTACAGATATGTATAGATAAACGCAGACATTTTATATTTATATATGAATTAAGTATTTTGTCCAGGTCATGGTTGGACCAGAACAAGACTTCATACAGATGAAACCTAGCAATGTGAAACCCCAAAGACTTTCACTGTGCTAAAATTGCAGCATTGCAAGCTTGCACAAAACATTGACTAATGTAGCCATTTGGGTGCCTAACCAGTGACACTAACCAGAACAAGATCTTCTGTTGTACTGAAGAAAGAAAAATATGTTAATTGGAAGGCAGAGGATGCTTGATTTTTGAGGTTTAAGCCTGGCGTAGTACTTACATTTGCATGGTTTGGAGGAAAATAATTCCTTAAACTTACAAGCAATTTTGCAAGCAGATTTATAGAACAACAGCTAGGAAGATCTGTTGTTTGGAATTAGTCCTTATGTTAATTTGATGGTAGTTGCCAACTGCAGGGTGATATGTCCAAAACACCCAAGATGACTTACTACATTTTATTTCTGTGAAATATGTTTTTACTGCTTCCCAAACTCATTTTACAGTGTTTTGCACTCAGTAGTTCTTAGTGTAAATCTGTGCATTTTTGTTAAGGAATTTTAATTTATCAGAAGGAGATGGCTGACTGTGCTGATTGTTTTCTGTAATTTTGTAGGATATCTTGGCACAAGTTCTACAGATACTGTTGAAATCAAAATTACTTGTAAGTACTCCTTGCTTTTTTATAATCTGCTTAACACTCAGCAAAATACTACTGATTAATGTTTATTTAATTTATTTCTTGCAGGTTTTGGAAGATGAAAATGCAAATGTTGATGAGGTGGAGCTAAAACCAGATACCTTAATAAAACTGTACCTTGGTTATAAAAAGTAAGGAAAAACTTCAGTCACATACATCGCTTGTATAGAATGGGTAGTATCTTGTTTTTGCTTTCACAATTTGGGTTAAACCTGATGTACCTGGAATGAAAGCTCCAGGATTCAAGTGCCAATTCAAATATAGATACCCATATCAGCTTTGAAGGAGACTGTTGGGGAAGATTTCAGATATCTGACTTTGTCATAAGGACTATCAAGACTCTTAATATGTTTTTCCTATCTCCATTTTGTTCCTTGATTCCTGACTATTTTTCATATAATTCATAAAGTGCATGATTTAAGTGCAGTCAAAGTACTTTGTATTTTGCGATCAGCATAGGCCAAAGACTTAAAGGTTCATCCCGTAGAGATAGCATGAGAACCTCAGCAGGCACATGTTAGAACCTCATTGTGAAGTGCTGCGAAAACTCAAATACGATTCTCAGTAGTTTTTCTTACCTACTTTAACCATTGTTGTTTTCAAGATTTGTGTATTTTAAGCTGCTCTCACCACTCTGACTTTTTACCAACCTAACCGGAACATGGGAACACATTCAGTGAGGAACTCAGCACTTCGTGAAGATAAGATCTCAAGTGAAAGAAACATTTATTTTAAAACCCGTCCTTGTACCTCCCTCTTCATCTGCTTTTTTTCCGTTTTCAACCAATTGAAGATTTGAGAACTCACAGTCAGTTACACTAACGTAATAATAGAAACACTCCAGTGTTGTGGCATTGTGTGGATTGGAGGGTCCCCAGTTATAACTCCTAAGACAATGCTAAATAAATAATGGATCCTCTCCCAAGTGCAGCTGACAGGCTGGCTGAGCACTGACACTTTCCTGGTGTTGTGGCTTGTTTCCCACTTGTAATGTGGGGTTGTATGTGGTAATGGGCACAGCACAGCTGCAGGCACTGGGGAGTGTGGAAAAGAAAGGCATAACTCAATTATATATAATAAAAGGTTTTCTCCATGTTACTATCATCATCCAATTGTAAATCAAAATGACGATTTTTATTTCCACTGACTTTCAAGCTTGCTGATTAGAAGCTTCTTACTAAACGTAGAAATCATTCAAATCAGTATAACTGCAGTGCAGCACTGATTTGACCTAACCAGATCACTGCATTGCGTTCAGTAAGTCATGAAATACATGAACCAAAAAGATGTTTGTTTATTTTTAATTGTTGTTTTTCCTTTATTTTAACTTGAATAATATTGTGTAAAACTTTCGGGAGTGCTGAAGTCCACTTTTCTTGTAAAGTAATTGTGGTGGCGTGGTGTATGTTATTTTGGTGAGGGTTTTTTTTTTGTTTTCTTTTGAAAACAGGCTAATTTATTTGATGTCTACTTTTCTTTACAGCAAAAAGTTAAGAGTAAACATCAATGTGCCAATGAAGACTGAACAGAAGCAGGAGCAAGAAACTACACACAAAAATATAGAGGAAGATAGGAAACTACTGATTCAGGTGACTTACTTTACAGGATTCTCCCACATGCTGCACATGGAATTTCAACTTTATAATACTTTAATGAAGTATACCACGGAGTATTAAAAGCAATGTATCATTCCAGTGCAACAGACTGGAGCTAAAAATGTATTACAGCACTTCTAAAGTCTCTTCCAGTCTGTAATAGAAAATGTAGAAAGACATAAGAAGATAATGTTCTCCACATTGTTTTAACAACATGTTAGTGGGTATTTGGGTTTCGTGGATGCATACAGTCACCAAACCTCTATTCTGGATGAAAATTGGAAATATCTGGGTTGAGTGAACCTGAAGGTACTTTTTGTCACTTCATTTGCAATCCACTTGAGAAGCCAAAGGGGCAAGGGAAGGGGAGAGAGAGAGAGAGTAGTTCAGTTGGAAGGGACTTCCAGAGATCAAGTCCAACTGCCTGACCTCTTCAGGGCTAACCAAAAGTTAAAGCACATTAATGAGGGTGTTGTCCCAAAGCCCCTTGAACACTGACAGGCTTGGGTCATCAACCACTTACCTGAGATTATAAATATACTATTAAGAGGATGTCACAGCAAGGTTAAATGCGTAAGTAAGACTATAAATATAAATATTTTTTATAAAAAAATTTTTTTGATGCTGTTGGTACCATTGCTTTTACTGATCTTAAGCAAAGTAGTTCTCAAAATTCTTATGGTGAAACCACTTCTAATCAATGTATGCTGTGTAAAATCTGTGTTCTAAAAATCTATGAGTAGTTGACACTTGCAGGTATTCTTCTCTTCATCTACTACTGAAGTTGTTTGTGCTGATGCTTTCTTTGGTAGCAAACGTGACCTGCTGGGGAAGTAAAATGGCTTTATGCAGGACAAGTTGTTTGTTCCTATCCCTATCTTTCTGATTTTGCTGTGCAGGCTGCTATTGTAAGAATCATGAAAATGAGGAAGGTTTTAAAACACCAGCAACTGCTTGGAGAAGTGCTAACACAGCTGTCCTCAAGGTTCAAGCCACGAGTTCCAGTAATTAAGGTATGTAAGAATTGTTGCTCTGAACCTGTGTTCCAGGTGGTGAGGAGAATAAAAAATATATGCTTCTAAATTAAAAAGGGAAACTAAAAAACATTTTTGGAGGCAATCAGCACCACTGCAACCATATTCTGCAGCAGAGCGGGGGATCGCTGTGTGAGATGGTCTTCCAGAAAGCTGAGGAGAAGCCAGGGTGAGGAAAGAGCTGCCCAGAGCTGCCAGTCTTTGTGAAAGCAGGTGATGTGGCAGGGGTGGGGGGCCAGGAGCAGCACCATAACATCCCAGTGCGTACAAATGCATCCCCTGCAGAGCATGAGCAACCAGAACTGTGATGAACAGGATGGGCAAACAGGGCATGGTGTGGCAGTCAGAGCATGGCACTGTAGTTTGTGCAGGAGGGCACGCACAGAGGGCTCTGTCACTATAGTTTCCAATGGCGATTGTAACCTGCTTGTGAGGCACTCTGCAGTGGCATCCACCCAGCAAAAAGCCATGTCCTCTGCATCCCATGTGCATTCTCCAGCCACAGAAAGCAAATGCAGCCACCCCGATGGAGCTCCTGAAGGAACATGTGGCCATCCAGATCTGAGGCTGCGGAGTGTGTGAGTTTTCAGTCTGCCTGATTCCACCTGTGGAAGATGCACCCAGGTTGAAGAACTGCTCAGTCTGGTGGCAGAGCTTTTGGAGTAGGTGGGCAGACTGAGGAACATCAAGGAGAAGGAGATTGATTGTTGGAATCATAATCGCTGAGACAGACTCATCAGCGACCCACAATTCAAGAAACAAGGCTTCCCCTACCCTCTTGCCAACAGAAAAAAAAGAGGAGATCTAATAGACTGTGGGTTGGGGGGTGAATGGAAGCAGGTTTCTGCTGAAGGCGACAGATGAACTCCCTCCCTGCCCACCTCACTTTCCCAGCTACCTTTACACAATGGGTATGAGGCTCTGGAATGTAAGGGGCAGGCAAAGGATGATGTGGATGAAGATCCCTTCAGGTCGGAAGGGTTGCCTAGGACTAGTCAGTCTACCTCCCATATCACAACCACCTTCATCAAGAAAAACAGAAGGGCTATTGTCATAAGTGACACCCTTCTGTGGGGAACTGAGGGCCCAATATGCTACCTGGACCCAACCCATAGGCAAGTCTGCTGCCTCTTTGGGGCCTGGGTAAGAGACATCACTAGAAAAGTTACTTGCCTGGTGCAACCCTCTGATTATTATCCATTGTTGGTTTTCCTCGTTGGCAGTGATGAGGTAGCTAAATCCAAGGGTGATCAAAATGGATTTTAAGGCTTTGGGGCAATTGGTTAAAGGATTGGGTGCATAGGTAGGCTTTTCCTCCATCCTTCCAGTAGCAGAAATCAATATTGAACGAAACAGGCGGACCCAGCAGGTCAATACATGGCTCTGATGCTCGTGCCACCAACAGAATTTTGAGTTTGTTGATTATGGGAAGGTCTACGCTACGCTGGGCCTGATGGGATGCACCTTCTCAGTGTCAGGAAAAGGACTTTTGCACAGGAGTTAGAAGGGCTGATTGATAGGGCTGTAAACTAAGTTTGAAGAGGGAAAGGGATAAAACCAGCCCCACCAGTGATAAACTGTGGGATGGCACACCATAATCAGAGGAACTGCATGTTAGTGAGATGCTTCAGTCTGCTTCACGAGGTGCTGGGTATAGCGAAGCACATCTGAAATGCTTCTACACCAACGCATGCAGCATGAGGAAGCAATAGGAACTGGGAAGCCTTTGCTCAGTCCCAGAGCTAGGTTTGCCTTTGGAGGGAGAAAAATCCATGCAGCCAAAGCTCAGTTAAGAGTTGAAGCTGGTGAATACTCTGGGGGACAATAAAAAGGTGTTGTTTTTTTTAAATAAGTTAACAACAGAAAGAGGACCAGAGAGAACATTGATCTATTACATTATGAGAATGACCACCTTACAAACAGGGCCATAGACAAAGCGGAGACGTTTAATTCTGCCTTTGTCTCTGTCTTCAACACTGATGATGGGCTCTGGGACCCCACGTGCCCTGGGTTAGAGGACTGTGACTGTGGTAACAATAAACTCCCAGCCAACACTGAACTTGTGCAGGATTTGCTACTCCACTTGGATGCATGTAAGTCCATGGAGCCCATCAGGATTCATTGCAGGGTATTCAGAGAGCTGGCTGATGTCGTCACAGGACCTGTCTCAATTATTTTCCAATGGTCTTAGGAATCTGGAAAGGTCCCAGTTGACTGGAAGCTGGCAAATGTTGTTCCAGTTTTCAGGATAAGCAAGAAAGAAGACAGGTACAAATACAGGCCAGTCAGTCTCACTTCAGTGCCTGGTAAAAATATGGAGAAAATCGTGCTGGGAGTTACTGAAAAACATCTGAAGGGCAATGTGGTCATTGGACAGAGCCAACACAGCTTCATGAGGCGAAGGTTCTGTTTAACGTAATTTCCTTTCATGACAAGGTCACCCAACTAGTTGACCAAGGGAAGACAGTTGGTGTTATCTTTTTGGATTTCAGTAAAGCTTTCAGTACTGTTTCTCACAGTATCTTGCTGGACATTTTGTCTAGCATACAGCTAGACAAAAACATAATGTGATGCATAGCAATTGGCTGATGGGTTGAGCCCAAAGGGTTTTAGCATGTGTACAACCTTTTGGTTTGTCTGGGCCATATTGAGTGAAGAGGCACTGTCTTGGGCCCCATATAAAATATATAGTTCATGTATATAAGTAACAAAACTTTTTTTTATTAAAATATTTGAGAGCGACGAAAACATAAAACTAGTGGGATATTTGACCTTTTTTTTGTGAAACTCATGCATCAGTCTGGTTCAGTGGACGTGGTTGCAATTCTTAGTGAGTTCTCAAGGTGTTAATCAGAGATTTCTGATGCAATATGACTCTTCCTGTGCTCGAAAACAGTTGTTCACAAATGTACATACTGCCAAAAAGCCTTACATGAATAAGGCGCGATTGTGAAGCGAGGGATATTTTCCTCTGTTAAGACAGGTCTTGTAAAAGTCTAGTAAAGACACATGATCAAACTTTTTCTTTGAGTTAAATATCTGATTGCAACTCTATACATTCCATTTGAAAATTTTTAGGTGATGTATTTTTGTCAAATGAAAATGGAGTCATAAATATACCAAAGATTTTTTGGCAATCTTGAAACATATTCTGAAATACTTTTATCAAAATGGAAAGCAAGGCTGCATATTTTTCACTGTTCAGAGGACTCTGCTTAGCCAATGTATCAAAATGCATGAAATTATTTGCCGTAACTTTAGCTTGCCATAATTTAAGTTTCTTTTCAAATGCTGTTATGGTTTGAAACATAGCACAGATAAGTTGATTTTTACCTTGAAGGCACATGTTTAACTCATTTCAATGAGCGGTCAAATTCACCAAAAATGCCAAATCTGTTAGCCATTTTTCATCTCCAAGTTTTGGGACAGATTTTTCTTTTCATTCCATAAATGACTTGCTTTCATTCCGCAAATCATAAAATCTTTTTAGCATTTTACTCTCACTTTGTCACATTGCTTCAGAAAAGTAAATGCATCAGTAATCAGCATCCGTACTTCTAAGGAACTCGTGGAAAGGGTGATGGTTTGATCCCTTGGACTTCATGAAATCCACAGCTTTGATGACAGTTTGCATGACATTATCAATTTTTAACCTTTTGCACTTAAATTTTCTTGATGTACAATGCAGAGATATTTCATCAAATGTGAGTTGCCAGTGACAATTGCATTGTCTTCTATTAATTTTATAAGTCCCTGTTTTTTACTAACCATTGCCAGGGCGCCATCAGAAGCTATACCATATGTGAGAAAGGTTAAAGAAAATTGCTTTGATGTAATTTTTACTGCTTCATACAAATCAAGAGACTTAGTTGTGTTTTTTAATGGCACCAAAGAAGCCATTTCTTCTGTGACATTATATTCATTAACAGTATCTCTAATGAAAATGGCAAGCTGAGCCATGACTGTAGCATCAGTACTTTCATCTATCATCAAAGCATAAAATTTGAAATGAGTAGTTTTACTCTCTAAATTTCATTTGATAGATTTTCCTGTTTCTTCAGTTTGCCTGGCTGTAGTCTGGTGAGAGAAGCTGATTTTAGGAAAGTCCGTCCTTTTATCTGGACGAATTACATCTANTTTTTTTTTTTTTTGCAATCTGATTTGCTACCTCATAGCTAGCTTCTACAACAGAATCTGTTTGAGTTTTAACTTCTTAAAAACAATGTTGTTGAGATGATAGACTTATTTTTGGTTCTGCTGTTTTGTCTTTATGAAACACTCCCTGATATTCACTGAATTTGGCAGCATGTTTTTTCATATAATGTCTTCTCACATTGTAATCTTTGAAAAATGACATGATTTCCTTACAGATAAAGCATAGTTGCCGCATTGTGTGTCCAGACAAAGTAATCTTCCTTTTTTTTTTTTTTTTTTT
>WBMW01002464.1:0-48372 GCA_013396635.1 Penelope pileata | reverse complement strand
TTTTTTTTTTTTTTGAGACACCGTTAGATAGGTCGAAATATTATTAATAGTAAACACTGCATTTTACTCACCAAGCAGCACAAGCACACACCACATGTAATACATGCAGGTTTTGATGCAACTGAGTGTCTGTGGTGGGTGCAAGAGGCAGAGTTAGCACTGCGCTGCATCCTCCCTGTGTCCTGGCTGTGCGTGGCACTGGCAGACAGTGCCAATTGCACACTGATGTTTGGTTGTTGCTGAGCAATGGGTGTGCATCCGGGGCTAGGCTGGGCTGCTCGTGGGGAAGAACTGCTGCTACAATGGCAGTGAGCCTCATTGTGAGCTCTTGTCAGGCTGCATGCAGGTCACAGGCTGACCATGCCTGGGTTATAGTAAATGGGGTTACATCAGGCTGGCAGCCAGTCATAAGTGGGGTTCCTCAGGGTTCCATTTAGGGCCAGTTCTCTTTATTGTTTTCATAAATGACTTGGATGTAGGACTGGAAGGTGTTTTGAGCAAGTTTACTGATGATACTAAACTGGGAGGAGCTCCGCACTCCGTTGGAAGGTGGAGAGGCCTTGCAGAGAGATCTAGACAAATTAAGAGAGCTGGGAAATCACCAACTGCATGAAGTTTAACAAGAGCAAGTTCCAGATTCTGCATCTGGGAAGAGATAATCCTGGCTGTACATACAGACTGGGGAATGAGACACTGGACAGCAGCCCTGCTGAAAGGGCTATGGGGGTCTTGGTCAACAGCAAGCTGCATGAGTCAGCAGTGTGCCTAGGCAGCCAGGAAGGCCAACCATATCCTGGGGTGCATCAAGCATGGCATGGTTAGCCAGTCGAGGGAAGTGATTATCCTGCTGTACACTCCAATGGTGTGTCTTCACCTTGAGTACTGTTTGCGGTTTTGGGTGTTGTGATGCAAAAAAAACTTAGAAGTATTTGGGAGTGTCCAAAGGAAAGCTAAGATGGTGAAAGATTTAGAGGGAAAGACATACAAGGAGCGGCTGAAATCCCTTGTTCTCTTCAGCCTAGAGGAGACTGAGGGAAGGCCTCATGGTGGCCTACAGCTCTCTCACAAGGAGAGCGGAGGGGCAGGCACTGATCACTCTCTGGTGACAGCAACAGGACCTGAGGGAACAGCATGAAGCTGCAACAGAGGAGGTTCAGGTTGGATATCAGGAAAAAGCTTTTCACCAAGAGGATGTTCAGGCTCTGGAACAGGCTCCCCAGGGCATTAGTTATGGCAGCAAGCTTGCTGGAGTTCAGGAAGCATCTGGACAAGGCATATGGTCTGGCTTTTGAGCAGTCCTGTGTGGAACCCGGAGATGGACTTGATTATCTCTAAAGGGTCCCTTCCAACTCAGGATATTCTATGATTGTAAAGAGATATCTCAAGATGTGTAGAGACAGAATGCCAAAGGTGTAACTGAGCAGTAAATATTTTAACCAGAAATAGAGATTTCTTATATGCTTTCTTAAATGCTAATATTGATGCATCAGTGCCAGCATGCAGCAGCCCCTGCTCCGGGCTTACCATCCTGCTCTTACAGTTGTGCGAGTCCCACTATTTGCAGGGCTGGTTAATACAATAGTTTCCTGTTCTCTTCTAGAGGAAAAATGTTGAGGAGAGGGCATTATATTTAATTATGGTTTCCTGATTGGTTGGTTTAGTGGTGCCGCAAATTTTTTTTTTTTTATATCCCAGAGGAACAGGTGGAGCAAGGAATAGGCAGTGGAGGCACTAATGCTGAAGGAGATGCATACAGACAAGTCCTTCAAGGGGACGAGTTACTACATTAGCAATCTTTAACAGCATTACAGTAAGCGCTCTGCATCTTGATTTAACATTTTATTTGCTGTCTTAACTACCAAGTTGCGCAGCCTACTGATGGTCAGTTGATCTCCCAGACACTAGCATGGAAAGACATCAGGTAAGCAATTCAGTTTAGTAGGTTAGTGGAGTCTTCTACTTGGATGTAGTCAGAAATGGGAGAATGAATTGCCTTGGTGTGTGCCATTAGCCTACTGTTATCCTCAACTTTGTGTGAAATTCAGTGGCCCAAATTGTTCAAGGCTTGTAGCAACCACAGAGTGTTTCTGTCAGTGTCTTTCCACTTACTTACCTTTGTTTCTTCCCACAGAAATGCATTGACATTCTGATTGAGAAGGAGTATTTGGAACGTGTCGATGGTGAGAAGGATACCTACAGTTACTTGGCTTAATGTTTTTATTAGCAATTATCTGACTGTGTGACACTCAGCAAATAGGTATGTGATGGAAAGAATTAAAGCAACAGAGCTTCATAGCAGCCACCCTGCTGCCATTTGGACCTCCCTTTTTAATAACTGAGACCAGGACTCCCATCAGCCCGTCTCAGATTTACATCAGAACTGCTCAGGATTGATACATTTCAAGTATGTAAATATGGACACCAATGCCATTTAACCTAATTTAAGAACAGAAAGGAATCAGACCCTTTTCCTTTAAGGGTTGCATGCTACTGCATTTAAATCAATACATTGGCTATATGGTAAACAGCTGCCATTACTGGCAGCACTTATAAATGTTGGCAGCACTTTGAGACCGAGTCTGAATGGACCCATGTGTAATCTGCTATGAAAAACCATTTGTATAGTGTGTTTCATTTTTTAATGTGTGATAAATAAAAAAAACAAATTAAAAGATTTCTGTACAAGTTGCATTTCGTTTTCTTGTTTTGTTTCATGACTTACCTTTCTAAATGTAAATAAAACGTATGATAATGGTTATGAAAGCTACAGGAATTTGTTTTGCTTTTCCTCCTTTCCCTTGTTTTACAGTGATTTAAAGCATACTCTGTTCTCTGAAGAAATTAACTATCATCTGCAACCAAACATAAATGTTATTTCTTTTTAAGAGGAAATGCATGTTTTGAAAAAAGAGAATTGTGGTCATTTCACTAGATATGGTGGAGAAGCTTGCTATTCCTGTACTGAAAGAACTTTAATTGCACTGAAGACTGCCTGTGTGGTTAATAGAAACACCTTGCTGTTCAGTTTTGGAATTGCCTTTTGAAGTTCCAAAGAGTGGTGTGGCCCCAGAGAAGTATACAGAATGATGATCATGTGTGGAAGGCCAGAACTAAGGGGCAGCCCCCTGATATTGCAAATGACCCTAAAGGTTTGAATTGTTCAGGTATTTTAAAAAATGTGTTTTTTCCTCTATCAGTGACTTAAGAACTAATTCATACTCCTCATCTTACTGTGGAACAAGCTGGTATTGAGCACACGATAACAGACTGCACCACTTCTTTGACTCTTTGTGAAAAGGACCAACAAATTGGAGCCTCCTCAGTGCAGAATACAAGCACTCAGTACTGGCAGGATTTCATGAAATCAGTTTTGCAATATTGTTTTCATGTCTGTGCCTTCCCAGCTGTTTTGACTGTATCAGAGCATCGTGTCCAAGCAGTAAGCTGCAGCATTCAGACTCCACCAGCAAATGAGAAGTAAACATGTGATAGCTCTGTACAAAACATAAACAGTCAGCTAGCTGCAATCCAACCATGCTTAGATAGGAGGTTTGTAATATGAGACAGTAATCTGTACCAATAAGCACAACAGTTGTTGCTTACAGCTAAGAAAGCAATTCAAGGGATGCAACATAAATGGTCTTGGACAAGTGAGATATGTATATAATTACTGTCACATTATTCTGTTTGCAGCTTAAGAGAAGGCCCAGGTGGGAGTGGCAACTACTGGAGTAGTGTTCTTTTCAGCCTGTTCTTTTCTCAAATGATACCAGGCCATGTCAGTGTTATATTTACAGGGTGAACAGAGTAGAGAGAATCACAACACCTGTTTAGGAAGCTGGGTTACCATTAAGGTAATACCAAGTAGAGAAAAAGTTGTAACACTAGGTGACATCTTAAAATTTGTATTAACAGCTGCTATCTTCATACATCATCACAGCTATTTACCTGCAGCCTCTTAGAGTACCTTGTTCCTCCCTCCCTCCATTATATCCATATACACCTTGTTAAGGCTGAATGAGGCATAGCAGAAGTAGAGGAAAAACAATTAGGTACAGTTGAACAGAACCAGGCAAGTATAGTGCTACCTTTATTTAAAAAACATGTAAGTTTTCAGTTTGCTTCCTCATCTGGTACAGAATTTCAACTCCATTCCAGTAAAACTGAACAAGTTCAAGTATCCTTTATTCAAGGTTGAAAAATGTACCACACCACATTATTGCAAAAGGTCATAGGTACAAAACACTTTGCAGCTGGTGAGAAGGCAATAAAAAGTTGGATTTTTTTTAAAATTTGTTACTATAAATTACTGTTACAGTACATTGCAAATACAGAATTTCAAATTGCATTTTTTTTTCAAACTCGCCCACAGTACTAGAAATTCCTGAAGATAAGGCAGCTGTATGTTTAAAAGAAGAGGTAGCTGGTGTTAAGGGATTTCCATTTCTCTTTCTATGCCCACATACTTAAGGGCATCAGCTTGGCTATATCTGGAAAAGCAAAAATAAACCAGTGTCATTGAGCATTTCAGCTTCATTGTTCTGACAAGAGCACAGCCTGGAATACTCTCAGATTTCCCAGAGTTTTCTTACTACTGAAACCTTTACTCCCAGCATGAATTTGCAGATGTAAAACAATAGTGAACATTCAAGAAATTGCTTTTAGAAGAGCCTGAGGCAAAAAGGTTAAAAAGTCCATAAAATTTCACACTTTCCATCTTGCACTTCACAGTGCTAAAATTCATTTTAGCTAATGGAAATTAACTGTATTTGTCAAGGTTGACTTAAACAGTATTGTTTTCACTGTGCAGGCAAGTTTTCTTCTAGCAGGATGATTTTAGAGGTAGGTATGAATACAATCTTAGCAAGCACTTCTCTGTAATAAAACAAGTTTTCCTTGCCCATTTCTGAATGATAGTAGAGCCAACCTGTACGGCTTAGCTACGGAACTAGCAGAGAAAGTTACTGTCCATCTGCGCAGAAACATTATGCAAGCCTGTCCCCCATTCTAAGTAACATTTCTTCTCTTGATACAAGCTGCTGTTCCAAGTTCACAAGGCTCTTGGCCAAATGATTTGCTCAAGTCAGTCTTACTATTTTATTAGACTTAAAAAAAAAAAAAAAAAAAATCAAGCCAGAGGACTGCCTGAGCTGCTGAGACTTGAAGTTACTGGGAAGCAGGCACTGTAATTGATTTTGAGCTCACCAGAAACAGTTAGCTAACCCAATGTATGATAGGAAGAAGTTACAGGAAACATCTACCAACCTGTAGTCAAAGAAGAGTTCTTCACCAGTCTGAATGGCTCTTTTTGCAAATATTCCTATTCTGTGATCACCATTAACCATCATAACTGTTATAAAGAAATATAAACTCATGTTAACAAATACTGACAGAATGTATATTCTAAACTAGTATCCCACATTTTACATATTGTTAATCTAAATACACAATTTACCTTTTGCATAGCAGTTGGGATTTACTGAATGGTTTGCAAATCTAATCTTGTTTCCCTTGCGTGTTGCATCAACCACAAAATCTAGGAATAAAAAACAAGTATAGGAAGGTCACCTACGAACAATTTTTTTTTTTTTTTTTAATACCTAATATGCTTAGATTTTAGCAGCTGCAAAAGATAACTGCTCAACTTCCTACATAGAAGAGCTGGCACATCCTCATAACTTTGTTGTTCTACAACTGCAAAGGTTCCTGCTGCTCCACCCACCCTCTGCAGTCCATTTATCTCTTCCCACAGTAGCTTAGCTCCCACCTTAGCTCCCATTTGAAGATTCTCTACCTTTACTCCACAAGGGCAAGTTCCATAACTATGTTGAGTCACAACAGTTACAGAAGGCAGTTTTTCAACTATTTTCTAGTATTCAATAATTGACACAGTACAGTCAGTGTTTTTCTTTCCAAACACCAGCACCTGCATATTTGTGTGACTTCCCCCCTTCAAACTTTTTATTTTTGTTGCAAGGGTTGTGACTAGTAAATACATACCATTATTCAAGTTAAACAGAAAGCTGCACATGTACTTGTCATATACTTTTCCTCTTCTGTCTGCCTCATCCTGAGAAATAATCTGAAAGAAATAGTATTCGTAAAGTAGACTACCTTCCCCCCTTTTGTAACCACAGCCACTTACAGCTGAAAATAACAAGACATTTTAAAAAAAGAGGCTTTTTAAAAAATTAAATTATCTGGCCCTGAGAATATTCTCAAACACAAAATACTGTTTTCAGCAAGTATTCTGGGTTTATCAAGCAATCACGGTTTGCCTTTAGCATGAGTAAGTTCTTTCAGAGCAGGAGGAAAGACTATTATTTCTCATCTTAAAAATCAAGACTGCATAAATGATTCAATATTTAATTTTTTTGTTTGTGTATTACCACAGAGTATCATCTAATGCAAGTGCCTACTGAATTCTAATGAAAATTACAAAGAAAAATGACACTCGTTCTCACAAGAACCTATGCCAATTTTTTGGAAACATTTCAACCATCTAAATCCTGGGTTCAGGATCCCTGACAGCAGATGCTGTATACATAGCCAATCACATCTCTCTAAAAAGAATGACATCAAGTTAGAGACAACCTCTTGGTTCCAAGCCAACACACAACTTAACCAGCTAAGGTGGCATCCTTTACCTCTCCACAGTATTCAGAGATGAATTCATTCTTCTGTACAGGATCTTTGATGAAAATTCCCCAGCCTGCCACATCTGAAGGCGCCAATAGCAAGTGCTGTGGTAGGAGAAAGGAAAAAAATAAAACATATACATGGTTGGCTTGGATCAATTTTTTCCCTCCACTTCTTCAAGACAAGAATTCTTCTAACTGTCAAGCACAAGCTAAAATTACAACTTCTAGATCAGAAGTTGTATATGAAAAATAAAACCACATTTAGTGCTTGCGGAACTTGAAATTGATGTGTTACATAAAAACACATACACTAAGGACTTCAAACTAGAAATGTCTGCTGACAGGAGAATAATGCTGATTAGCTCACTATTTGACTGACTAGTTTATGGGAAGATGCTACAGAGTAGAATGAAGAATTTATTTTTTTAAAAAACAGCAAACAAAGCTTAACAGACTTTCCAGAGATATTTGATGGACTATACAGTGCACAAGTTAATGCATTAGAATCAATAAGTGAACAAAGAAATAGCCAGTATCTATGTCTGAGCCAGGTTTCCTTATACTGAACCAGGGAAAGACTTAAAAGCTACACTTTAAAACTGTAGCCTATCTTCAAATTACAAGTGAAGCCTGAATGGGAGAAGAGATATTCTACTGCAGCATTATACGGAAAACACTAAAAACACTAACATGATATTGATACATGATAAAATGTATAATGAGCTTAACAGCAACACATAAGCAAGGTAATGTAAGTGACAGCTACCTCCTCTCTTGTTTTGTTCTTTGGTTGGTTGCTTTGTTTTGGTTTTTGTTGGTTTTTTTTGGTTTTCTTTGGGTTTTTTTGTTCATTTTTTTTCCCTTTTTGGTTTTGTTCTTTTTTCTTTCTTTGGTTAGGGTTTTTTTTTTTTGTGTGTGTGTGTGTGTTTGATTGAAAGCATAAAGCTGAAGAAATTCCATTCTTTGGTACAAAAACGTCAAAAACACCTCAAAAAAGAACAAAGGCAATAGGAAACTGAATGAATGCCTATATTCGTTCAGTTCTGTAACTATCTACATACTTTTTTGGATCCTCTCTGAATGCTGCAGTTCTTGCAAGAAACATTTTTGCTGTCCCAGTGGTCAGCTGCTCCACATGTTAAACAGAGATCAGGATCACATTCACGTACAGCTAGGTAACATGGACACTGCTTAGTGTTACATTGTGCTTTACAACGACATCCAGGAAACCTGTTTTGGCCTACAAAGGAATACATGAAAAAACAAAACGGCAAGTATGAAAAAGTACCAGGTAAAATAAGACAATACAGATTATAATATATGATATCAGAATATTAAAAAAATTATATATAAAAACCAACAAGCATATCCACTGATCTTTTCATAGGACATTATGAATTACTATAAATTCTTACCTTCTCCAATTTTACTTTAGTCTTCCTCAATTCTAACCATTAAGTCTGTTTTTGTCTTTATTCAATGACTAATTAAGAGGGCCAAATTAAACTGAACACATGCTTTGTTTCCAGCTATTTGAGGCTACTTCTCTCACACACACTCTGCAGTAGGGACAGAGAGCTAGTAAAGATATTGGGACAGTGAAAAATAATTTATAGGAAGGTTTTGTATTTTTACTTACATTCTGAGCTGCACTGACAAAACTTCTCACAGAAGTTTTGAGCAATAACACAAGGGCATGAGCTGTCGCAAGGCTGACGTGGATGATCACATGGCTGATAGTTGTAAACATGATTTGATGACCCATCTAAATAAAAACAGCAACATTTTGTAACAGTGAAAGGTGCAAACATCGTGCAGTTCCCTTCATTCTTTAAGGTAGAAATTCTCTTGAATTTCCTTATCTAAAGAAACCCAAAACCAAATAAACCCAATTGTACAGTCAGATGGGGAGGAGTGAGGGGTTGTTTAAAAAATAATAAATTTTAGTTAGGTGTTTGACACCATTAGTTGCTTGCTTCCTCATGCATTTCATTCTTCCCATTACTCAGCTGCATAAGAGTATTCAGAGCTGAATGCTGTCTACTGTGGAAAACTGAAAAATGAAATTACAATGGTAATTTCCTTCCGAGTTAGACAGACTATTTCCAAACAGTTATATAAACCAAATAGTACCTTTTACCCCTACTATATCTATAAGGAGAGCTTACTTTTTCTTTTTACTCCTCCGATGATCCTAGCTCTCCCATGGAATATATATAATGGCCTAAAGTTAAAACGAATGAAGAAAAAACAAACAAAATCCAAACCAAAAAAAAAAAAAAAAAAACCAAACCAAAAAAAAAAAAAAAAAAAAACAATAGTAGGATTTTGAAAGTTCAGGACATAAATTGAACAGAAAGATGCTAACCCTTTTTCAGCTGTATCTTTCTGCAGTGAGCAGCCCACAACCTGCAAAAAAGCACAAAAACAAACAAGAAAGTTGACAGGAACTCGTCCTGCGGTAGGTAGGGAAAGGTCTCTGAATCTTGCACCCATACTTGATTTAAAATGGGCAAGCTTCTGGTACCATGAATATCTGCTAGCCACACAGAAGTCATAAGAAGCTGCAGTAGAAGCACCTTGTTACAGTCTCTTGCAACTGACAAAAATCAATACTCTGCAGGATAAATTAATCCCCCCTCCCCACACCAAAGCACTGCACTAGGCCCAAGATTGTACAGATGAGCAGCACCCACCCAGTCCTGGATAGATGCTTACATTCATCTGGCTTTTAAGGAAAATCTGCAAAGAGGAGACCATTAGAGTGGGCAGCAGCAGAAGGAAGGATATTGAATTGCAGATATGCAGGGGCATGTCTAAATAGAGGAGTGAAAGTCTGTCAGCTGTTTGCTTCACAGGACTGGAGACCCAGCACCACACCAGTAGTCTCCTCCAGATCACTGCCAGCCTGCAACAGGATCACAGTGCTAAGCTATTTCCCTTCTACTACAAGCTCTATATGCCTTCCATGCCTCTCTTACATCCTTAAGCTTCCCTTCAGCATCCTCTTTTCTCTGTTACTGTTAAGTACTGCCTTTGCAAGCTTGCTTTGGGGTGGGGGCTGAGAGAGGGTGGAATGTGTTTGTTGGAATAACGTGCTTTTGTGTACCACAACATAGCTCACTGTACTTGCAAGTTATGATTGCCCTTCTTTATTTTTTAGATTGCAAGTTTCAGGGGCACGGAATATCTATCACCATGATTAGCAGTGTCAGACATAATCAAACAAAAATATATGTCCGGACCTTATGTAACAAACACATAGTAGACAGAAAATTTCAATAGCCTTAAAGAAGAAACATCAATGTCAAGTTTTGTTCAATTCTATGCATTTTTGTTAGCACTTGAATTTCAGTGAATAAACAAAAATATTATTTGGAGTTTGGATTTTCAAAAGTTAATACTTGTGGCTTTTTAGTACATCATGTAGCAGTATCAAGAGAATGTGGAATAACCCTCACTCCCTGGCCAAATAACTATTAAATATGCTGCTAGCTGTACCTAGCAGCCTTATTTTTGTGCAGATATACTTGTCATCACTGATCCAAAATACTTGTGAACACCTGTACTCAAAAATCCTCACCACAGAATACTTAGAAAGCTCTATTGCCTTTCAACAAATGCAACACTCAGAAGTCTGTGTTCTGAAAAAGCATTTCCTGCTGTATCTCCTCAATTATGAATTTTTACCCAGTACTTTCTTTTGCATTATCTCAATTTCTACTTCAACTGAAGTACTGAACTGGCCCCCTCCTGCCATACACATCGGCTTTAGGAAAACAAAATTCTGTGCTATTGCCCTTTCAAAGCTTTACTGTTAGGCTTCATTAAGCTCTCAACAACCAGCTTTCTGCCAAGCATTTCAAGAATCATATCATAAAATGGCTTGGGTTGGAAAGGACCTTAGAGATCATCTTGTTCCAGCCCCCTTGGTATGGGCAAGGACACCAACCACAAACCTCCCCATGAGACCAGGTTGCCCAAAGCCCCTCCAGCCCGGCCTTAAACACTTCCAGGGAGGGGGCATCCACAACTTCTCTGGGCAACCTGTTCCAGTGTCTCACCACCTCACAGTGAAGAATTGCTTCCTTATATCTAGTCTAAATCTACCCTCTTCCAGTTTATAGCCATTACCCCTCATCTTATCACTATACCCTTGTAAGAAGTCCCTCCCCAGGGAGGGACTGTAGGCCTCCTTCAGATACTGGAAGGCTACTACAAGGTCTTAGAAAACCACAGAGGCATATCCAGGTCACTGGGGTTGAGAAGGCACAGAAACAAGCGTGTCAGAATACTGTAACAAATAGATGACATTCCTATTAAGAGCGGCTTGCTCTAGAAAAGGGGAAAAGAAAAAAAAGGCACCAACACATTTATGAATTACAGAACTGACTCTTTGCAAAAAGCCATTGAAATGACTAATTTTGAGTTAAATTACTCTAATGCACAAACCACTATTTTTTTTTTTTTCTTTTCTGCTTGGATAGCTGGCATTTGGCAAATATATATGTATATACTACTTTTGAACAATTTTTTCCCAAGAAGCTCGTCTCAACCTAACATAAGGACCTACTAGCATAACAAAACCTTCAAATCTGTCTGTGAATACATTCATTAAAATATTATTTCATTAGCAATTAGTATCAATGATTATTTATTTACAGTTAAGCACTTTCCTAATAACTTAGGGCAAAAGGTCACTTGTTGACTAGTTGCCAGCTGGGAATTTATGGTTTAAAGGGGAAAGTGGATTGTATTAACATAGCCACCTGAATATGACAAAGCTCATCATGATTATCAACCAGAAGTTCAGAATACTAACTCTTCAAGATCAACAGAAATTCCAGTATGGAAGTCACAATGAAAAGGCATCAGCCTTGCCACTCTTGAAATAGAGACTGGTGTCAGAATAAGAGACCCTGGCAAGAAAGGAACAAAACATGCATGCAAAGTGATCATGACTTGAGGGAAACGGCAGCATGAAGCTGCCAACACTCACCAATTAGACAGCAGGTTTGATTAACCTAATCAAATTTTACATTCATTTTCTTCCAACTTTCAGAAACTGCCAGAAAGCACTGTTCCTCTTACTAGCACACAAAGCTGAAGCCTGAGTTAGTACCATATCAGAGGTAGACTAATGTCCTTATCTGTCCTATAACTTGCTGCCTCAACTAGAAGGCAAGATCTGACCTCATACTCCAGCAAGTGAACGCAAGACAACAGAGTTGAGAAGGTAATCACAACTCAAGGTTTCAGGAAAAAATAAATTGTAAACTCAGAGGCAGATTTCCAAGCAAACAGGTGAATTGGTTTATCCAACAGCTGACATCTGCAGGATACCCAGTTTAGACTAAGCATTTCTGGAAACACTATGACAGCAGCTGTCAGAAATACAGTAAATAGAGATGGTAAATAGTTAAAAAAAGAAAATATTTCTAAATAAAGTTTAGTTAGTAAACTCACATCTGAATAAAGGATGAGAAAGGGAAAGGAAGAAAGAGAATCAAGCAGCAGCATTACATGGCACTTTATGGCACGTCACTACATGGCATTACATTAATGTCACTACATGGCATTACATGATACAATCAACAACAGATTCTTTTCAAGCCATAGTGAAGAGTGTTGATTAGTTAAAGCAAGCGTAATTCAGCTCCCAGCAATGAAAGAAAGCATACACATAAGAGAATGAACAGTAGTGAAGTAACTTCCTTCCAGCATATGCTCATGCTTTTCTGCATCTTTTCTTTATTCAGATTTTTCTATTGTCTGCTTTCTATGCAATGTACTTATTCCTCCAGCAAAGCATAGCTGACAAACTGTGTAGTTAACCTCCGATAGATAAGACAAGTTCTAACATTTAGTGGCTCCCTGAATAACTACTATATTAAAAGATATTTCCTGCTTCTGATCAGTCTCATTGGAGCTATCTAACGTTGGAAGAAGGGAGAGAGCATCATTTACTATCCAAGATGGGTGCTGTCATGCCATCTAGTTGTTCAATATGCCTATATATGAGATGCGCCACTTGGCTAACACTGGCAGTTCAACATACAAGTTAGAACCATGTCATGGATACTACACGGATACTGAATATAACAAAGTCCTATAAGATAATCTGGTATCAAATCAGATAGAAAGAGCTATTAACTAAGCAATTTGCAGCTGCTTCTCTTCAGTGAATGCTGCCTTTACTCAAAGTCTATGTATCTCATGAGGACAGGCAGAACTTGCAGGCCAGTAAGTCTCACGATGGAGACAAAATAGAAGGGCCTTCCAGCTTCTGTGACTAGATTTACTTCAGAACTCAGTAAACTCAAACAGCATAAGAAACGGAGAAAGACTTCCAGATGGTTTTCCCAATCACCAGGTTGTGTGACCTCTTTACAGTGCTCAGGTTACACTAGTACGGAGATGGACTAAAAGGTATTCTTTTTTTGAAAGGCTATAGAATAGAGACTGCGTGATTGACATATTCTGTGAACTAAAACAAGAAAATTATCTTTTTCCTTCATTGAAAGCTACCAAATTACTCGCATACAACATCTATTTATTGGCAACTAGTATGAACAAAAGAACATCAAGAAACCCCACATTCTGGTACACTTTCATTTATTTTAAACAAAAGACTTCAAAACAATGCCAATCTGCTAACTATACAATACATTTCACTTTCAAAATGCACTTCAGTCCTTTATTTCCAATACAGATGTAGAAGTATTTTTTATGGCAATTTGCATGAATGTGAAAGCAAGCTAATTTCCAACTGTATATTCAAAACTTGCACTGTGGCTATTAACTCCAGATTTAAACAACCAAGCCCAACAAACGCCCAAAAACTTGAAAAATGTGCCAAAAACATCAATAGGTTTTGCTCAGAACAGACAAAATCTCTTCCAGATTCTCACTAATTTCTTTTTCCTAGCTTACATCAGCTGCTTCTGTGCTACAAAGCAGGAATATTCTACTCCAACATCAGTTTTTGAATCAATATTAGGAATTTCACTAAGCCTGGAAATAATAAATATACTTACAGCTACTGGGAAAAGAACTGAAAGAATGAACAAGGGAGGGAAGATAAGGAAAGCTGAAAGGAAGAATAAGAAACATGGGAAAAAGTACACTCATTCCTTGCAGAAATGCTCTTGCTAATTTTCAGTCAGTTATTTATCTCCTATTTTCTTATCCCTGGGAATAAAAATGACCATAACACTAAGCTGCCACATTTTTCAAACCTCTGAATTCTCAAAGAAAATTACATTTCATTGACAGGTAGACAGTAAGTTTACAACTTCAATGGGAATTGTTTTAGAAGATCTTTCTGGCTCAGCAAATGGCTTCAGTTTGTTCTTAATCAAAGCATCTTAATTGCAGCTTCACTTTCAATAATAATCTATTAACCTGTTTCTTCAACTGAAGTTTTAGTTGACCATGCAACTGGGTGAAAAGGAATTTCCCCACCCCCCCTTAAAAAGGGGATCCTAATTTCCTAGAACATTTCTTACTGATTATCTGAATGTTTTAATGATATAAATTTCAACATAACAAAGGAACAAGTTTTAATTTGCAAAACAACACAATTATTGAATGCCACTATAATGCCTGCAAACTTAATAATTATTGCTGCAAACAAGTTATACTGAAACATCTTGAATGTTATAACCAGCTATATAGAAGAGTATTTCTAAACAAAACTTACTTTGATTATTTGCAGCAATAAACCTACAAGAATCTGGTTGTTTAAGAAGTTAAGAAGAAGGGGGAGGGAAAGGGAAGTGTTATGCTTGCCTATATAGTAGTGCTTTTGTCTGAAAACAAAAATGCTTTATTTTATTGCTGCAAATTTTGTTTTTTGGAAGGAAAAGGAAGGAGATGCATGACCTTTCCTTCAAAATAGCTTCTGTTCTGATCCCCTGTATCTCCAATTTTCTGTTATGCTAAGGTTATTTAGTAACAGATTTACCTGTGTTTCCTTTTCTTCTTTCTGGGAGGAGTATCAACATCTTCAGCAGGGACTGGAGCAATAATACTAGATTCCTTTACTCTAAACTCATACACCTAACAAGAGATACCATAATACATCCACGATAAATCTCTCACTAGTAGAAAATGAGCAACTTTCCAATTTAGTATGATTTCCTCCAATCAACATCTTACAGATTATATCCATCTTTTCAATACATTTAATGTTGATTATTTTTGTCATTTAAGAACAGATGCTCTAACTATAACCTCCTGTAAATTTAATTTAAAAACACACTTAAAACCAACTTCTATATAATTGTGGCATGAATTCTGGATCATCACATTCTTGGGAAAACCAAGAAAATTAATTAATTTTCCCTTTCAGTAATTAATACTAGTACTTCTGTACCACAGTTTTTAAAAGTAAAACACTAACACCCTTCATAATAGCTTTCCTCCTTACCTGCCTGCATGTTTTGGTCCCAATTAGTCTGGCAATTGCACAGAAGTTGTCATAATAGGTGCCTATAAGAACTCTAAACATTGAGGCTTCTGCACCACTCCATTCTACATTCTCTGGAGGCTCAGTATTTGGCTTCATCTTTATTGGTGTTTGACACCTAGAATTTGCTTCTGTAATAAGTAATCATTGAAAGGATGAATCAATGAATCAACATTTCAATAACTTTCCATAGCCTTTAAAAATATCATTATTAAAGTATAAAATTTAATAAATTATTAACCTACTCAACTGTAGTTAAAAATAGCCCAGGGTTTTATTGGTTCTATTTAAGTACTATAACAAAGTACTTAGGTACAGCAAAACAGTAACTTTTACACAGCTCTTGGAGAAGTTACGAACTGGGTAACAGTGGCTACCGAAATTACACATCCCATTTTTATACATCAATTCAGACAATCTAGACATTCTGTTACAGAGATCTATTAAGCTCATTGTTACTCTATTTTTTCACTGATTTCCACATATTTCAAGTACGTGGTTTCTAAGACTGCATGGCACAACCTGGGTAAATGCTCCTAAGGACTGCTAAGTAAATTAAGAAACTTTGAATAGCCCTACCAGAGGAACTGGATGTTTCATCTTTCTTTTCTTCTTCTTCTTTATCATTGTTTTCTCCTCCAGTTTCAGTTCCAGCTTCTC
Source organism: Penelope pileata (assembly GCA_013396635.1). NCBI lineage: Eukaryota > Metazoa > Chordata > Aves > Galliformes > Cracidae > Penelope > Penelope pileata. Next base: position 32,601 of record WBMW01002464.1, on the reverse strand, counting down.
TGTCACTGTCTGTGTCTTTTGATTCCAATACATTTATTGTTGGTGTGCTGGGTCTGCTGGTGTTGTTTGGAAGTCTTCCCCTTCGGCGGCCACCTGGGCGCTTTGGCGGTGTCTTTATTCGCTCAGCAGTCAGGGCAGCCGCAAACTCCTTTGCACCTTCCTAAACACAAAACACTACATTTTTCAGTAAAAGTTTAGAAGCATTTTCACCTGGGGCCTGAGGTTGTGGGATAACAGTTTTTACCTGCATACTGTACAGGCTTAATATTATTCTATAAATTAATCATGTACACATAATTTAATTTACTCACACCATTGATGCAAATTATTTTTGAGGTCTTTCTATGTTTAAAGCTTCCTATCATGAACATGAGTACTTATGATGTTACCATGAATAAATCTAAATTTACAAAGTATTTGTCAGTATTTCAGTTCCACTTTCATTTTGGCTGCCAAGTGAAAAATAATTCAGTAGTAAATTTCTGTCTTCCTAGATGACATAAGAAATGAGAACTTTCTAGAAGACCCTTCAAAACACAAGAACTTCTCTTGCACACAGCACCTAAACAATATGCACTCTGTATTTTTCAAAAATACAATCAGCAGTAATTTGCTTTTTAGCAGAAAGAAGTATGATAATAGTTTTTAGAATGGAAAGTTAGATATGTAGTTTCTCATACTAAAACACTTAGGGGAAGTATGAGAGAGATATGAATTTGTTTTAATTATTATTATTTTTTACTGTTTCCCTTTATTAATTTCTACCATGTGTTTCTAAAAACACAAATTCTGGATATAGACTAAATCTGTCCAAGTTTTAGTTTTATGTAACTTATGACAGCGCTAAGTCTGCAAGACCTAGCTCTTGGACTAGACTGGACACAATGGGAGCAACATGTTATTAGCAGGTAATGATCTTTCTCCTTACAAATATGGCAGGCTACATCTAATGGAATTTAAAATTACTTCTGCTTAGACATTAATTTGGTGATTAATGGTCTTCTTTCACAAAAACTGAAGATAAAACATTTGATTGCAAGTGGCCCATGAGTATAGGCGCATTTGCACATCTAGCATGTCCTAACATTAAGTGCAGCTTGGTGTATTACAAGAAGTTCTGCTTCAGTGAATTCTTACACTTCCATTTGAAATTATCTTACCAGATGTTGATAACAGTGTGGTCCACAAGGCTTATTATCTAATGCTGTTTCTGTATTCTTTCTTTTGTAAGTATTAGGAGTTGCATGGAATGCTGTTGAATCAGAAAAGAAAATATTTCTAAATCTTAAAAATAAAAAAATGCATTAGATATCTAACCTCAAACAGTTAAAACAAGATTTACCAAGACTTTACCAAGAACAGAAGAACAAGGAAAAAAAACTATGTATACGCCCCCTACTGACATTTGACTTACCACTTAAATACACACAGCAAGTAGGGGGTAAATTTTGCATATGCAAATTTACATCAGTGAAGGTAAGCGTCACATTTGTTTAACATACCAAGGAGTATGTGCAAGGAAGACTTGGTATATTTCCTTTCTCAAAAAATCAAACAAACCTGACTACCAATACACCAAGTTAAACAGAACAATTCAGAGCTTCTCCTATTGATGTTCATCTCTCAAGCTGTAAGAATCACACGTTCAATTTCTGTTTTGTCAAAAAAAACAACTCCATACACTTCAACGAAGTGATAAACCTATTGTTCATTTTGGTTAGTGAGAAGAACTTAGAAGCATTTTTACTCTTAATTATCAGCAATACAACTAAGCTGTCAGGCAGTAAGAATTCAGTTCCTCTAACCCAGCTGCAAAGTAAAAAGAAGTTAGCATCACAAAGTCACTATGGATCAGAGCAGCCACAAGTCTGCAACTTGCAGACTTATCTGCTCTTGTATCTCGATGGAATCTGTAAAGCACTCAAGAGGCAGAACAGTGACTCAGAATGAAGCAAGAGTGGGTACATTACAAATGCAATGTTAGTACCTTTACAACAGGGTGACAAAGTTCCCCAGTCATTCTTTTGCCAGAGCTCGTCTCTCCCAGCTCCTCCCTCACATGATACTTGTCTCTCAACAGAATGAGACTGATCTTCCTGTTTTCACTGGAAGCATTAGGAACTCTTCAGTATCCCCTACTGAGCTAAAGCCTGGAAAATCTGCAGCTAGACTCAGATAAACTTGCACACTCAAATTTCCAAATCATATTACGAGCTTTTCAAAAATAATATCCTTAGTTTTCTGCAATTCTATTTAGTAGGTTTTTTTTACTTCATTTTTTTTCCAAGTCTTCCATCCCCAAATAATTTTATTTTTAATATATAGAAATAAGTACTTTTTTCACCCCAAACGTGGTAACAGTGGCATACACAACTGCAAGAAAAAAAAATGGAGAGTGCTCAAGTTTTTTTTTGTTTTTGTTTTTTTAAAGAAAAAAAAGTGCTCCCTGCTTGTTTCATAATATTCCATGAGGGCCTGTAAGAGACTCCTCTCTGAAAATACTTGAATCCCAAGCACTGCAAAAGCAGGTATGTTGCAGTTTTTACCACACTTACAGTCAAGCAACCAAGTTACAGTTATATTTTCCATCACTCAGCAAGGAAGAAGAGCTACTATTTGAACTGAAAGAACAAATCTCTCCCCTCTTATCCGTATTAATCCTTAAGTGGCTCACATCTTACTCCTTCAGTACACCACCACCATACCTTTTCCTCCTTAGTTTATTTCTAGATTCTATACAAGGTTTCTCGTTATAATAATCCACTGTGCCCTCAAGACTGAACTTTAAAAGTAGTTATTCCCCTTATAAATAATATCTGCCAGCTGTTACAGGCAATCTGGTTTGCAACACAGCTTCTCAAATCACTTGATTTGGCACCAGCAGAGAAGATGAGCCAGTGCTAGTGTGTGCTTCTTAAGGGAGCTCCTCTTACAAAAATCACTCCATCTAAAAACCATCACTACATGCTCCCCTCCCATAAGGGAAGATGTGGCAGAAATCTCATTATAAATTCTACAATTTTATGCCTGTATTAATGACAAGAGCACAAAGGGATCTTGGAGAAGCAATGCATTCTTCCACAGCTGGGCTTAAAAAGATACATAAAGGATAGAAATATTTCATTAAATATTGCATCTTTTTCTCCACAGATATATTTTATAAATCAGGAAACACAAAGGCTTCAGTTTACCACATACTGACATAGATACATAAAAATAATTTACAAGCAACTATAGAAATGTAATTTATGCACATGGCTGCTATTAGCATTTCTTTCTCTCTTCCCCTACATTTACTTAAAAACTTTCATGTGGTATGTTACCTCACATATGTTTAATATATCCTTGAAGCGTTCATATGTTCTATAGGTAAAATTAGTTAAATAAGAAAGAAACCTTACAATTTAAAGCCAAGTTATTCTACTCTTCTCCAGCCTTCAAGAAACGAGATGACAGGAACTTCCCATCCAAAAATGGAGGGGAAAACATTTTTCAACATTGCATCTTAAAATTTGCATAGTATACCATTTTATTCAAACAAGGTTAGACCGTTTTACTTTTTTCACGCCACAAGGAAAAAGATTTTGCAACAATGCAAAAGCACAGTAAAACATCTGTAGGCCATGAGCTACATCAGATTGCTGCAATGTGCAGAAGTCAAAACTATTCATTTTAGATATGTCACTTGGCAATATAAATATTTACCTTACAAGTTTCTATGAGGTTCTAAAATGACTGCTTAATTTAAAAGTTATGTTCCATTAGGTAAAGAAATCCATTTAATTTGTAGAGCAGTGAGGCAAATACTTTCACTTGTCTAAACTAAAGAGACCAAAAATATGTTGTATTTTACAACTAAAATAAGAATTGTACTATTTCATATTCTACTATATCAAAAACACACAACACAGTATTGTACTGACCACCATAACCAGAATCTAGCACAACTCCTGTAAGGTATTTGGGAGGCTTGTTACAAAACAAAGGACCAGTCTAAGAATAAAACTGTCCTTATAGCTGTATTCTGAATGCTGTAAATATCAGTAACAGCTTTTTTCCCCCCCAATATGGAAGAACACTTAACAGCATTTCCTAAATAACTAAAAGCCATATTTAATAATTTCCTCAAATTTATTCCAAAACTGCTCCACTAAGCATGTTTCCCACCTTTTTGATTTATTACTCGTCTCATCCCCAACGGGCTTAATTCTCACATTTTTCAAAGTACACAGGCAATAGCTTAACCTGAAATGTACCTTTGCTTCACAGTCAAGCTATTTGGGAAATTCTCCCTACCTGATATTTTTCCTTCTTCTAATTTCTTTGTTAGTCCAGACACTTAGGCATAATTCCTTGCTGTCAGCAAATGAAGTCGGTACACAAGTTTTTTCAGTAATGTCATCACCTGCACATAAAGGGATTGCCAGCTCATCAAGGGGACTTTACATGTTAGAAATCTAATGATAAATTTTCTAATATTTAACTCAAACTTTCTAGAATAAAGATTTGAAACTATATAAAATAAGGATAAACTTAACAAAATCAGAATCTAAGAGTGGGAATTACAAGATCAAAACCAGAACTAACAGAGTTCTTGTACTTCAAATTCTCAAGAACTTCTCCAGAGATTTTTCAACCTACTTATCAAAGCAGATGACTGCAGCCCACCACATTACCAAGACAGTTAACCCAAAATATCACCAGCAGAAGCCAGGACATCATCCTGTAGTGCTTGGCAATTGCAAGTAGAGAATATATGGGTAATTGATTAGGGTGCTAGTAGAAATGCTATCAATTTTTAAACAATTTAAATAAATTGTTGCAGATAGAGTGAAAGCTGTCATTGCAGCCTTCTGATAACCAGTGTAGTCTTTTTTTGACAAGTTTCTTACTCCCAGCAGCGAATCCAGCACATTTGGACTAACAGTCTTAAGACTTCACAGAAAGTGAAGTGGTCATAAAACCGGATTTCCTTAGTTTTTAAACAGATAAATTCCTACCTCTAGTCACAGAAAGGAGGAAAAAAAAAATCCTTTTTCTCTGGTGTTAGTACAGATAAAAGCAGAAGGAAGCAACACATCCAAAACAGTGACTAATCATTGTAGAGGTGGGATTTGGGTATGTCTTCAGAGAATGGTGACTGAAACATCAGTTTACCACTCTCAGTATCCAGTCTGAAAGTTACATAGTGAATGCATAAAGCTTCAAGATCTCTTTGAAATGATCAATTACCACCTTTTTTTTTTTTTTTTTTTAAATCAGTAAAAATGAGCATGCCACATGAGCTGCGAAGGAGTGTAATCATTGCAACACTCTGTCTTGACACAAAAGCTGTGTTTAGAATGCCTTCACAGTGAAAACATTCTTCTTCCTTCTTTCACCTAAGGCCCTGCAAATCTGAAGAGATTAACATTTAGTCCTTTTTAAGTACAAGGCAGAGCTTAAAGTGATACCTTGGACATACATCACTTTGAAAAGAATATTGACTTGCCTAAAGGACTTAAAAATCACCGGCAACAAGAACGTAAGCAATCTTTTATCAAAAACACTGTTTGCCATCTGAAGGTTATGAACACAGGAAAAGGATGTTTGATGCTGCTAGTGTAAGAACTCATGATGCTGCTAGTGTAAGAACTCATGTCCCACAGCTGACTAATGACATTACTCTGGATTTATTATTGTGCTCTGGCACTTAAGAATATGTGAAAGTGCATAACAGTATAAACACATCCTTCACAGTACTAAAAAGTATAGTCTCACTGAGTTGGTGCCTCAAAATCATGGACTGCTAGTACCAGGCTCCCTGCAGTAACAGGTACCAAAATGTGATCGTGAATCACAGAGAGGCTGAAGCTGGAAGAGACCTCTGGAGGCCATCTGGCCTAACCCAGATCAAGCAGGACCACCTGTAGCAGGCTGGCCACAATCACATGAAGACGGCTTTTTTAATATCTCCAAAGCAGGACACTAAAACCTCTCTGTGGCAGTGCTCAATCACCTGCACAGCACAGAAGTTCTTCCTGACGTTCAGGAGAAACCTCCTGTGTTCCAGTTTGTGCCCATTGCTCCTTGCCCTGTCACTAGGCAACAAGGAAAAGAGCCTGACTTTGTCCTCTTTGCACCTCATGGTTCAGTTCCCTACTGAGACCTCTGTTTCAGACCAAACACTCCCAGCACTTTCAGCATTTATTCACAGGAGAGATGCTGCAGTCCCTTCACCATCTTTGTGGCTCTTCACTAAACTCTCTCCAGTATGCCCATGTTTCTCTTGTACCAAAAGCCCAGAACTGGACACAGTACTCCAGGTGTGGCCTCAACAGGGCTGAGTAGAGAGGAAGGATCACCTCCTTCAACCTACTGGCAATACTTTGCCTAATGTAGACCAGGACACCATGTTCTTTCTTTGTAGCGAAGGCACATTGCTGACTTAGCGTCCAACGCAACTCCTAGGGCCTTTTCTGCAAAGCTGCTTTCCAGCTGGGTGGCCTTCAGCATGTCCTGGTGCCTAGAGTTAATTCTCCCTACATATAGGACCTTGCACTTCTCCTTTCTGAACTGCATGAGGTATCCATTAACTCATTTCTCCACCCTGTGGTGGTCCCCCTGGCTGGCTAGGTGAGTCAGCCACTTCCCTCCCAGTTTCATGTCATGAATTTACTGCGGGTGTACTCAACTCCATCATCCAGATCATTAATGAAGATGTTAAACAGGACTGGGCCCAGTATTGATCCCTGGGGTACTCCGCTCATTACTGGCCTTCAACTAGACTTTGCGCCACTGACCATTAGCTTCTAGGTCTAGCCATTCAGTATTTCCAATCTACCTCACAGTTTGCTCATCCAGTCCATACTTCAACAGCTTCTCTATAAGAATCTTACGGGGGACTGTGTTAAAAGCCTTGCTGAAGTCCAGATGGACAATACCCACCACTGTCCCCTCATCTACCAGGCCAGTCATTTTACTACAGAAACTCATCAGGTTGGTTAAGCATGACTTCCCCGTAGCGAATCCATACTGACAACTCCTGACATGTCTTGTTCTTCATGTGCATGGAATTATTTTCCAGGATTAGCTGTTCTGTCTTCCCAGAGATCAAAGTAAGGTTGACTTGGGCTAGTTCTCTGCATCCTCCTTCTTGCACTTCTTGAAGACAAAAGTGACATTTGCTTTTTTCCAGTCTCTGGGCACTTCTCCAGGTTGCCACAATTGATCAAAGATTCAGTGGCCCTGCAATCATATTTGCCAGCTCTCAGCACTTACAGGTGAATCCCAGCAGGGTCCACAGACTTACATATATATATGTTCAGTTCTACTTCTAAAAAGCTTCAAAAACGGCTGTAAAAGTCAAATCTAAAGGAATGCATATCTGCAGAAATCATAATGGTAATAAAATACACGCATATTCTTAAAGAAACCGGTAACTTCAGTTGAAAACTCTTTCCAATTCCTAAAAAATAACGAGGAAAATGGCCAAAAAGCAAAACCACTGCTGTAGAAATATCTAAAATTTTCTGAAGTGCTACTGTAAGAAGTTTGTTCTCACTATGTCTGAACAATGCTTTCTTGCTGATTTAAAAACCAAAATGCTTTTGAAGTAGGAAAACATTCAAACTCCCTGGTAGACTATTGACAGTGTCAAAAGCTCCAGACTAACAGGTTTGCCAAGAGGTAGCATACAGCTTCACTTCACTGTCCTACAGGCTAGGGCTCCACATGGAACACTTCTTGAAATTAGTCATCCAGGCAATTAAGACACTTTTAAACAATACCTACACCTTAACAGGACACAAAATGTTGAAGTTGGCTGGACCAAAGAGCTTCTTTGCATGCATTTTCAAGCAAGACCAGCCAACAAAATGCAGTGAGAAAGTGAAACTAACTGACCTAACTTCAAAAGCCACAAACACTAAAGCAACTAGAAAAGTTTCCCCACTCCTCCCTGTCTGAGAAAAACTCCAGTTCCTCCTTCAACTAAAAGGCAACTAAGGGATACCGAATTGAAGCAGCATTGTATAAAGCCTTCGGCATGAAGTACAAATACAGGCAGAACACATTTGTGCTGGATGAAGAGCTGCTCACAAAGCACAAAGATTTCCAAATGAAGATGCACAAACACTTATAGTGTAATACACATATGAACAGTTAGGTCAAAAGAGAAAATGAATTTTAAATAAAGGGCATCATGGTATTTAACTACAGGCCCAAACCACTTCATCTTTGGATCCTTTACACTCGACTCCATTCTCAGAGAAAGAACTGTGAAGTAACAGTACAGAATATCTCCTATTCTTCACAGTTTGCAAATGGAAACTGGTGTATAATTGCTAGCGCTCTTGGCAAATTCCCCAAAGAATGGGGCAACATAGAAGGAATTCAGTGAAAAGGATATCATCGCTCCTAAAATTCAACTGCCTGAAACTACTGTTCTTCAAATCAATAGGTAGGTGCAACGTGGCTAGAAAATAACCTGAGAGAATGGAAGATAGAATTTCATGGATATTAATTCTCCCTGCTGGATGATGAAGTCTGTTGAATAACAAGATGTTTTTATGGAGAAATATATTCCATTCTCAGTTTCTCTACATAAACTGCAAAAAAGTGTAACAGAACTTGTCGTGGAAAAAGTTCTTGAAGACCATATAAAGAGTAATAACATCACAGGCTGGTCTAAGCCAGGGATTCTACAAGAATTCCTAAACACAAAAAGGATAACAAACTTCCCCAAACAGGTACATTCAATTTTCTAAGGTATAGCTTTCACCACAAATTGATGTCAACATGGACAAGTCTCTTTTGCAAACTTTAGTGACATTACTGCTTTTATGTATTTATTTTTCTTTTCTCTTTCCTTCCTTCTACATTGCATCTTATGGTACTTTTAAGTTTCCTGACTTGCAAAAAAAACAAGAGATACATGCACAGTACAATTGTACTTACGATGCAAGAAGCAATCATATTTAAAACAGCGTCTACAGAAGAGCGTGTGAAAAGAGTGTAGGCTTTGCTCCCTCTGAACAGATTTAGCATTTGGTCCATCTATATTTGGTGTGCATTCAGGAGGAAGAGCTCCTGGAAGCTGCTGTTCAGTGAGTTCTTTGTATCTTAAGAGAAAACAAGCAAATTTTTTGTTCAGTATAATAAAAACCAAAGTAATTTCTGACTGCAGTATCACTCTGTTTTCAGCAACAAATTTTTACAAATTGCAGGAAATGTGCCAGCTAGAAGGTAACTGTTACTCAGCAAATATTGTAACAAGCTATTAATATCATACACTTTAATATAAATATAAAATTGTTAGGAAGGCACGCATTTACTTTCTTGAACATGACCTTCTCATATATATTACTCACTAACAAGTGACACTGATTATTAAGCACACACAAGCAGTAGGGGATGTAGGGGGAAGATTCCTTACCAGTAAATATTTAATGAAGTCAAGGAATCTTTGTGTCATAATTCAACACAGCAATAAAACAAATACTCTTACTTTTCTTTCAATTCTTCTGCTGTACCCTTGTCTGGAAACATTGAAGAAATGGCTTCAAATATCTTGTCAGAAGGAAACCTCCGAGGTGGATGACTTTCTTTTTCTGTCAAAGCAGCAAAACATTTGGAAAAACAAAACCAAAAAAAAAAAATTATATTTCTGCTCCTTTGCTACCTCAAGTAGGTGTTCAGAGAAAGAGACTTGGCCAAAATCCTAAGAAACAGGTTTTTATTTCTAAATTACTGAGAATTTAAACTAAACTGCTTATAGAGATCTTTCCTGATGACAGATCTGCACTAATAAAATTTGGAAAAATCATTATTTCACCAGTAGATGGAGATGGCAATTCAGAACGCTGCCTACTTAAGAATATTATTTTGTTTTCTGAGGAGTACCAAGATATTTATTAGATTTAGATCTATATTTAGATTCCCAACTGATTTTTAAGCATTTGATTGTCTCAATTTGCAAAGGAAAAAAAAATGGCAAAAGCATTTTTTGTAGTATTGTCTGTACAATCCTTGAACTAGACGGCAGAGTAAATGATGAAGAAAATGTTACTTTAGATCTGAGAAGTATTAAGTAAAAGGACTTGAACAAATTTATCAACTGATTGAAGTTTTATTTGATCTTAATTTTTAAAGTCTGCAGACAGACATACCCATCCTGTTACCTTCCCGATCTTTTTGCTTGTCATCTGTTTCATCAGGATTGTCATCTCCATCATCATCATCTTCATCATCACTATATTGACCAAGTGCATTGACCAGCTCAACAAATATTTCATCATTGATAAATCCACATTCTGAAATTCAGTAAAATTGGGAGTGAACAGAAAAGCACAGAGTATATAAAGTATTTTTAATCTTCTCTACACTTGATTTATAGCAAAAGCTGTAATTTATGGAAAACAACTTTGTATTTTTCCTTCTTTGTTTCCATGTATTATCTGAGAAGAGTTAAAAAATACTCAGCATTCATTTTCTTTTAACTGACAACGGGGAAGGGTAGAAGGAAAACTTTGCATGTCTTCTTCCCAACTCTCCTCATTCTTCATATCAGTAGACAAGGATAAATCTCTCTTCCTTGGAAGATTTTAAGAAAAGAAAAAAAGAGTAGATTTAATAGCTAGATAGTTTGAGAGGTTTTGTATTAGAATCCAATTCCAACATGGTCATGTTAAGCCAGTCTGGCAATGTATGCAGACTATGAAAATATTCCAGCTAGGGAATCCCCAGAGAGATTTTTGGTTGGTAGTTCCATATCTACTTCCTTCACTGAAGATTCCACTAGCAAGGTGCTAAAAAATTCACTTATAAACAAATTTATGAGAAAACTCTGAATACAATGCTGTAACTTGGAATACAACGCTGTATATCTGCTTATCAGCTCAGATTCTGCAGTGAAATTCACATGGCAGTACAGATGGACAAATATGATTTCTAGACAGGGAAACCTGTAGTTAGTGTCGACATACTGATGTTACTTCTCAAAAAATAACTGAGCTATGTGGGAACTGTAGTGCTTATCACCATACTTTTGAACCTGAACAGGGGGTGGATGTCACACGATAGCTTGAAGGAAGCTAATAGATTACTTCATATGTTGACAATGGAAACAGAAAACATCATTTGGATGTTATAAACAGAACCCTCAAAACGCGAACAGGTTAGTACAAATTTCTCTCCCAAAAGTGCAATTACAGAACTATTTTATAGTTCTCGCTCCTATATGGAAATGTCATGAATTACAGATTTCCATGGCATTTAAATTACATTATAGCCATACAAAAAATTAGTTATTCGGAAAATAGAAAGTTTTCTTTTGAAAGAACCCATAATAACAGTAATTGCCATCATGAACTTAGGACTTAAGATAGTGAAAGAAGATTAATTTTAAAGATAGAATTGATTTAACAATAGGTGAAATCAGTAACAATACATTTACTAGTAATGTCAACATTTTGACCTAATCAGTTATCTGGCAATGACGTCAACAATAGTAAATTTGTAAAAACACCCAAAGGCAAAAACCTATTATGTTCAAGACATATAAAGGCACCAGCTATTCAAAGGACATTAACAAGACTGGTATAGGACCAAGTAGCATTTACTACTGAATTGCAGGCTTCACTTTCAGAAGCAATACAAAATGTTCAAGCTTGTATAAGCCATTCTGAGAGGACAGATCTACTGATTCAAAGAAAACAAATCACACCCATGAATATACATCTATACAGAGTATCAACTGAACAATACAGCTTTGTTCAATCTGATTTATAGGATGGAGGTTTTTATACAAAAAATAATTTGTGATAACCAATTAAAGCAGATATTTACATCTTGAAGACAAAGAAGCAAACCCAAATTCACAAAATGGTGTTCTACTAAATTGCATTTGTAAGTGCTGTCATAATCAGCTTTGCATGCTTCCCTTGCCACTTTCTGCTAGGCAGGAGACATGAGAATATTATACTGTTATATTCCAAAACTCTGAACACTGACTACCAAAAAAATTCTTCACGTTAAACCTAGGCATTATGATGAATCACTGTGAGGTCTTGGAAAAAAAAATGCATTTAATTTCTCCATACTATTACTTGACTACTCCGTAGCTTTTCAAAAATGAAAACCAATATACTTAAATAAGGCCTTCTGTCATAACCAACATTTATACAGAGTAGGGATGCTACTGCAACAATCAAGCATCAAGTCTTAACAAACAATCTGACAGCAATTATTTACGCAGGAAGAAGTGATTAGTATACCTGAGTGTTTGGGCTCACCTCTGTCTCCATGCACTTTCCCATCATAGTTCTTGATAAGCTCTTCAATAAAAGTACCATCCTGGTCAAGCACTTCATCTCCCATATATGGAATGTTATGTAAAACAGTTTCATCCTCTACCTAGTAACAACAGTTATGATCAAGTGATTTTAAGTTTCATGTTTAATTGGCAGTGTCAGCATTGTTGTTTTCATAATCTGTGAGATATCACAGTTAAACTGGCTCCACCGTTTTAAGCACATTCACAACTAAATGAACAAACCAAAACTCCCCCCTTCATTTAACAATTTTTTGCACTAGTTGTGACTGGCTCAAGGTACTAACAATAACTCCTAACATTTAGGTTAGCAGTGTGTTACAACACAGTTTATACTCTGGAAGCACAATAAGCTACCTAGCTTTGAGAAGCCTACATTGATAAATCCATTCTTCCTTCCTTCCTTGCTTCTATTCCATGGTAATATGTGATAGAAATCACCATTTTATTCCTTTACTAGTGATAAGGAAACAGGATACAGAAAGACTCTAAATTCAAGTTGTCTAAACAGATAGCACAGAAATACACCTCACTCAATTTAATCTGAATGCCACTGTCAGTTTTGTTTTGTTTATATATAGACTAAACACATTATACTCCAAAGCTTTATCAGAAGAATTTACAGACCTCGATACTCAGCTGTTCTTTCAAAAGAACCTTCTATTGTTAAGAAAAGAAGTGCAAACATCCCTGCTGATCATGATTTTTCAGCAGTGCAAAATACCTAAATACTGACAAATTGAAAGAGTAGAAAAAGTGGATGAACTCTGAATGTACTGATAAAACTGATTACTAACTGATCATTTAGATCACTTTGCTGTGAATACTATTGTAATAACAGTATCAGCAAAAGCCACTGTGTACAAAACATGATAAAGACTTTGAATAGGCTAAACTTTTCAAATAAGTGAAACATCTATATCAGAAAACTAACATGATGGCTTGCATATACAGCAAAGCTAATTATAAGAAAAGGCTATACTCCAATCACTATGTAAGATCACCGTTACATGGGAAGACTAATTCAGAAATAAATTCTCCTTGTTCCGTAAGAATTATTATTCTGCTATAGGTATGTTCGTCAACTATCTTACATAAGAACATTCACATCTCTCAGAAAATATTCATTACATGAATGCTCTCAAATCTATATTTGTTAAACGTCATACAGTACAACTGGTTCACTTGAATTAAATACATCAAGGCTCTCTTTAGAGCAGGGTTTTAGAGGTACTGAGGGCCACTGAGAACACAGGTTTAATTTGCAATTAATGATACTTGTGTTTTCACTTGTGTTTTACTTCTAAAACTAAACTCCCTTTACACCCACATTTCTTCCCACATCACCTTCTTAAACTTACCATAAAATTTTGTTGAAGGGGTGACCAAGAATACATTATAGGCACAGAAGCAACAGCATTGAGAGTCTTTAGTGGGATGACTTGTTTTGGAAAATCTATGTCACTGGTAACAGAGCACTGCAATAGGAGGTTGAAGTTACACTTACAATAGCAACTTCAGAAAAAATAAAAATAAGTTAAAAAAAATCACAGAAGAACACTCCACAACAACAAAAAAAACACCACAAAGTGTTGGTCAAAATTAGCCAGACTTGCCTTTGCAAAATGCATCAGAATTTTAGGGCATAATAGTAAAAATAGGTTTAGAAGGAAAAAAGATGCAAGAATTATTTCTGGTTTAATACCTTTGTTAATAGACTGTGGTGTTTTTTTCCTCTACATAATAGTAAGTGACGGTTTTAAGATATTTAGTGTTTTACTCAGACTATTCAGTCTACAACATAAACTACTTTTGTTACCTCAAAACAGATTTAGTACCAGTGAACAGATTTAATACACTGGTCTTAGACTATTCACTCAAGCCAGAGAAGCAGCTGAATTTCTTTGGCTTCAGATCAATAAACCGCAGAAATCATGTACGATATGTTAAAAAATAAAATATTTTAATGCCATCAAGGCACCTTATGGAAAGATACTCCATATGTCTTGTTAACTCCTGCTCTGCTTCCCTGTTACTGACTGCCTATCTTTATCCTATCCTCAGATATTTGATTATGATCACAATTTAGAAAGAATAGAGAAAAATGAGAATTCTTTCTTAACACGCAACTCTTGACACATTGTTTTCAGCTCTTATCTTGTTGGAGCCTCCAAAGGATAGACATATTACAGAAATACAAACAACTTTCAGGTTATTCTTGCATCTATTCAACAGATAATAGATCAGCTTTTCTTAAATATGCAGACGGCAACATGTGATAAACTCCAAAAAAAGTCACAAACAAAAGCAGATAGAAATATACAACAGCAGGGAAAGTACAACAAAGAATTTGAAGTTAGGCAAAACGAAGTTTAAAACAGCTCTCACAGCTACCTGAAAGAAAAAAGGAAGTGGAAACAGAAGATCTTTCTGCTTTCCAGAAGGGAAAGATAAACAGAACTTCACATTTCAAAAGAATATACAAAGTAATGTAACAAACAGTACATAGAGACAGCACCCAGGTAGAATGATATAAGCTAGATTTTTGATGCCATTGTTTTGCTTTTTGGTTTCATTTAGGCAAGAAATAAATTAAGGCAGGATGTTAACAAAATAGTGAATCAAGCTACAAAAAGTTTTTTAAAAAGAGAGGAATGGTGAGAAATGATCTTTTACTATAAAAAAAAATATATAGCTGTCAGTTATTATGAGAAGTTTTGATCCTACAATGCCATATAATAGGCATAGATCTTAATGCGAGTAATTGCATATTCAATCATGTTTAAAAGAAAAAGAAAACACTCAGGGACCTCCATGATATACGTAACATCAGTTTCCTTCTAAAAATTTTAGGAAAAGGAAAGTGACATTTCCTTGAATAGAAAGGTGTTGTGTTTTTGTTTGTTTGTTTTTTTAAACCTGTTCACAGTAAAGTCTTCACTTTCACTCACCCTACAGAAGAGTTAGCTTTTCAGATTACTACAATTAAAGCACACTCAAACTGGCTTAGTTTGAAGAATTTCAGCTAACAAAAGATAAATTAACCCGTGCTTAAATCTGGAAGAGAGGACTTCATCCACTGTTCCAGCTACTAACATGACAGCCAGTTTAGCGTTCAAATTAGCATTAAAATTGGCTCCTTCCAGAAAATTGTGTTTAAATGACCTTAATTAGTATAAACCAGACTTATTCAAATAGCTATGTTCACAGTTACCATGTGGTTTAACTCAATAAGAACCAAACTAACTACTCATTTGTACCACTGGGAATCAACTCCAATATGAGAAAGATTAGACTTCCAATATCAGTGAGACAAATATTAGATGAAAGGATGCTGAAGTACAATCCAAATAAGTTTCAGTTTTGTGCGTTGTTCAAAGCTACACAGCCTGCTGTTTATTTATTGATTTCCAGACAGAAGTCATCTAATGGAAGTAAATAAGTTATTCCTTTACTTGTAAGAAAAATATTTAGCTGCAAAGTCATGTCAGGTAGGAAAAAGAAATAAAAGAACAGCCAACTCCCCAGCAATAAAACAAGAACATGCTAACAACCTTGTAAGTGGAATTACCACAACACGTGTTAACCAACCTCCCTGGTCCCGCGCAATGAGCTCACAGAAGTCATGATGTGTACAGGCTGTATCCTACGTTGCTTCCATTCTTGGTTTAAGATTTCAGTTCTTTCCAGTATCTTCTGACGATTAGAATTGAACATACTCTAAAAATTAATCATAATTGTAAGCATTACAAAAAAAAAAAAAAACAGACTCTGAACTCACCTGCTAAAATCTTAAGGAATCACAACATATACTAAAAAGACAAGTAGTTAAAAAGCCCTCGACACTGAACCATCCCAATTTTCTTTAAAGTCAGTCAGGCTCAAGAGACTTAATTATCCCTCTCTTTGACTGAAAAGAAGTTCTCACATTTAGAGATCTAGAGGTTTAGCACAGAACAACACCCCAAATGGAATCAGAAAAGATCACATGGCTAAAGGAATTGCCATACTTGCTCTCCAGTCCCTTCTGATACTTAGCGTGCTTGACTCACCACATACAAATGTATCACACCAGCTTATAAGATTAGTTAAGACAAATTTTCAGTAGGTTGACAAAACATTCCATGAAATTGTTATTGCAAGTGTCCTATAGGACAACTTTGAGAGTCACTCCAACTCATAGTTCAGAAGAAAACTGATTCTGATAGCAGTTTTTAAACAAGAGAACCAAAAGATCCCACACCTTTACTTCATCTGCACGTCGGAACCTCTTGAGCTGCCTCAGTCTCATATATTCTGATTTCACACGTTTTCGCCAACAAATTGGTCCCTTCTCAGACTTTTTTCCGGTTTGACCCATGATTATCCTGCAAGAGACATTGTCATGTTAATACTATGTAATACCAGCCCCTCTGCTTACAGAGGAAGTCAGAGTGACAAAAAAAGCAGGATAGAGATATTTCTTTGATATCTACTGTATCTAATTATTTTCAGACACCCTGAATATCATCCCAGTCCAAACAACAACCACCAACCCCCCATACTTAAATGCTAGACACCGAAAAAAGTGATTTTAATTATTAATTAGTGGACTATTCAACATTTGGTTTAAGTACTTCTAATTGCTACTTATTGAAAAGTATCTAATGAATTTAAAACAGTAAAAACAGAACCAATCAAGATTCCCATCATAAAAAGATATATTAGAATCTTTGCATTTAACTTCTGGACAGCCATGTACAAGGCAGACAAACCTTTCCCTTCTCACAAGAACACTCTCCTTCATTAGGATACCTAACCCTGAAATAGACTTCTGGAGTAGATTTCAAATGCCCAGAGGTACCCCCCCCCCGTACAGTTGCACTCAGCCGCTGAATTGTCAGAGTTCTAAAGATTCAGACATACATAAAGAGCTTCGAATTAAAGTAGAATAGGAGAGCTTGCTCTTTTCTCAGATATTCTACAAACATCTAAATCGTCCAGTTGGTTGCAAAGAGGACCGAGATTCCACTTCTACTCATCACTTGACTAACACACCAAAATGTTTCAATTTTATGTTTCGGGACCCCTGGCAATGAGCCTGTTTTTTGTTTGTTTTGTTGTTTTTTTTTTGTTTAGATTTTAATCCAAATGCTTTGCTGGAACATGCTAATCTGCTCAGTATTTTTCAAAATCAAGGACCCTATCCTGCAACTATGATGGCAACAACAATTTTGGCAGCATCCTGAAACAAAGCCACCACATGGAAGACTGACTTCCTCTGAAGCGTTACTATGTAACCATCTGATATTTCAAGGAACAGCACAAAATAGCACTAACAATAGTCAGAGACAGAACGGCTGAAACATCCAGTTGCCAAAATATAACCTTCTCAAATCAAGCATAATCAATTTAAGCAGCAGCAATTCTAGCCCTTCTCATTATCAAGGTGTGAATGAAGATGAACAGAAACATATTCTTCAGGCTTGAGTCAAATGCAAGGTGCCACATCACACTACCCCTGACAGCCATGAATACAGCTTAAGAGTTCTATGTAGGCAGAGCTCTACTTTCAGCAGCTTTGTACAGGTTGCATTTAAGTTCTACTAGGCTTCAGGATGATCTTGAAAAGAAAAAAAAAATGCAGAACTTGTTTATTCTCAATACTATGCTTTAATTTACACTGAACATATCTACTCTGAGCAAAAAGTACTCATCTATGAGAGCCTGACACCCATTTATATGGGAGACATTAAATCATTAATATTTTGAAAGAAAACTTGTTGGATTTTTATATTTAGAATGAAAAAAAAAAAAAAAAACAAGAAACAGCAACCCAATTCATGGGAGGTAACCTTTGAGCAAAAAAGGCCAGGCATACAGACCAATCTCACATCGTGCCTTAGCACCTGACTAGGCAACAGCGGTCAGGTTGCTGACCTACTGTTGTTTTACCTGCTAGTTTTACCTATTTTACTGCTGTTTTACCTATCTAGAGCAAAGTGTCAAACTGACCCATTTCCAAGCCTCAAGGCAGCAAGTAAAATCTAGCTGCATCTCATCTGCCTCAACGTAAGTGATAACGAGATCAAACCAAATAAAAATGAACAATCCCAGTGCATTCATGTCAGAGAATTGGTGATTCAAAATGCACTATTAGAGGATGGCATAAAAACACAAAAAAACAAATGCATTGTATTACATGCTAAACCAAGCAAAGGAAAAATACAAAAAACTAGAAATTGATCAGATACAGAATAGATATCATTAAATAACAAAGAATCTCAATTTTTAGGTAATGCAGAAAATCAAAATCATCCCAGTTAGGGTTCAGACAAAAGACATGGAAAAAGTATGAATGAATTCAGAAGATAAATGAGACCTCAGCTGGAAATACCAATGTAGCCATTAAAAACAAAACAAATACATTATGTTTACTTACTCTAAAACTACACCAAGCCTTTTTTATTCCAACTCTTTGAAGAACAATAAGGGATTCAGGCTTTTTTTTTAACAAAAAAAAAAAAAAAGAAAAAGGTTTTCTTAACTAATATTAAATTGACAGTCCTGCTCACCGAAAATAGATCTATATGGTAACCATATACAATTAGATAAATAACAACAAAAATAACTAAAATTCCCATCATTATTTCATATACCTAAAACAGTCTCAGAAGACCCCAAAACTAGGATCTAAGACATAAGAGAAACATATCCCCATCAAATAAGCAAATCTGCTACACTCAGTTTTTCAGTAATAAACATCATTGTTACATGACATGCTAAAATGGAAAGAAAAATAATACTTCATACTTGACAAGAAGATAAACACAATGCATACTCAGGTCACACTTCTGAAAACAGTGACAATTACAAGAACACTTACTGCGCTTGTTTCAAGCTGCTGTCTGAGGCACAACATGAACAACTAAGGACTGAAGGTACCAAGTAACAAATGACAGAAAAAGAAATATAATGTTGCTTATGCTAAGTTGCTTATTAAAAAGTTCTTCTACATGAAATAACAATGTTAATGTGCAAAGATCAGTGGGATACACAGGGTGCATTAAGTCAAATCTGTACAAAAAATTAGAAATGCCCTTTTAAATGATAAGTCCATAGTAAGACAAAAAGCATTAAGCGGAAAGGAAGCATACACATGTATGCATTATACAAATTTTATAGTTGAAAAAAATGCAAAGTGCTACAGATACAAGTTTGCATAACATTAATTTTGAAAAACAGTGAAAAAATTCAGTATCGGTTTTTAGCAGCAGCCTTTCAAGCCAAGTGAACCATATTCGCATACTTTTGTGCAGCTGAACTTCTCCACTGTACAACTACAGTGTTATAACACATATAAGAGGTAATTATTTTTTCATATTCTCCTGAGACTGGGGACAAAAAAAAAAAGAGGTGGGGCTGTGAGAAAAGCATTTTCACACAGGACAGAGTTCATTCTCATAGTTCAGCTTGATCTGCCACCTTCATATTAGGGCTACAGGAATTGCCACTGGCATTTTACTGACACCAACTAAAAGGTTTCCCAAAAAAACCTATGCATTTATGAAACTAAGATTGAGAAATTGGGATAAGTTCCACAGAGAAAGATATAGCCTATACTGGGTCAGGACTAAGAAACAGGGGGAACAAAATTAGACAGATGAATTCTTACAGAAAGATGCTGGACACTACACTTTAGAGAACTAAATTACTAATTTATCACTAATTTAGGTAACTAAAAGACAAGAAAACATCAACACAAACGCAGTCTCTGGGGCAAATTCAGAACCACAGAGGTGCTCTCTCAAGTTATTCTCCATTCACTTGCACTTGTACTTACGTGTAAGATAAACCTTTTCCAAATCACTTTCTTCCACAATTTCTGCTGTTCACATTTGCATGAAAATCTGAGTTGCAACAAAATACACAGCGTTCACTTGGGTAAACAAGAAAAACGCCTATACATTTTCATTAAATTATGTTGCAGAAATTTGCAGTAGGATTGCAACGCAGAAAAGCTAGTGAATTTTAAGGCAGATTTGTCACTTATGGTAGCACAAGCTAAATTTCATCTGTATAAAAATCATAGAATTGGAGAGGGACAATCATAAAGTTGGAAGAGACCTTTAAAGGTCATCTAGTCCAACTCCCCTGCAATGTACAGGGACATCTACAGCTAGGATCAGGTTGCTCAGAGCCTGGTCCAGCCTGACCTTGAATGTCTCCAGGGACGGGGCTTCTACCACTTCTCTAGGCAACTTGTTCCACTGCTTCACCACCCTTACTGTTAAAAAACTTTTTCCTTAAATCTAACCTAAATTTTCTCTCTTTCATTTGGAAGCCATTCCCCCTTCCTTGTCCTATCCCTACAGACCCTGCTAAGAGTTTGTCCCCCTCTTTCTTATAGCTCCCCTTTAGATATTGACAGGCAGCTATCAGGTCACCTTGGAACATTCAGAGAATAATTAAGCCTGTCTTAAGATAGTGTAATATTAAATAGTTCCCATTTAACAAATGAAAAAAAATGATACTGGATTGTCTTTGCACAATGGTCTGATTCAGACAGTCCCCAAGGCATCTCCCTTCTCTCTGTCTGATTTCCTTTTCTGGATTCTGCTAGCTATTTCTATTGTTTCAAAACGTTTTTTCTCATTTCTTCATCCTCTTTATACAATTTCACAGTATAACTGCGGGTAGGACTGGATATTAGGTAATTATACCAATGAGAAGACCAACAAAATTTGAAGCAGAGCACCAAAATAAAAACTAAAAAAAAAAAGAAAAGAAAAGAAAAGAAAAAAGAAGTCTCTTTTTGAACTACGGTATTAGAAAGGACACATATTGAACTCACCTAAACACTGACAAGAAAAAAACACACACCTTACAAGAAAACAAACAAACACATAAGCTGTTCCTTTTAGTTTCTATTCATGCTTGCCCAGCTGGAAATGGTAAAAACAAGAAATGCAACCATCCTAGAATATGCATTCTTGTGTTTTAAATAAACTCTATTGAGCATTTCATAATGAA
Organism: Penelope pileata; assembly: GCA_013396635.1. NCBI lineage: Eukaryota > Metazoa > Chordata > Aves > Galliformes > Cracidae > Penelope > Penelope pileata. The sequence goes on along the minus strand of WBMW01002464.1, from coordinate 11,279 downwards.
ATTACGTACAAGATCTATAGGCTTTACAACGAGTTTTAAAGAAACTGCATGAGCTTACATCAGACAACTACTGAGTGTCAGCAGGCAAAGAATGTACAATGCATGTAGAATTTACAAAAAAAGGCAATAAAGTATAGAAAAACACCATTTTGTACTGTTATTGTTTTGTCTACAGAACTTAAAAATAGCTTTATTTAAAAACAACATCTCATTTTTCTTTGATCATTTGGTAATATCCATCACTGATAGATGAGCACAAAGTTGGTTCTGTAAATTAGGCAGTCGATTCAAGCAGTCATTCTGCTATCAAAGCTCTTTAAATTTAAAGCTCCTTATATTTAAGCTCTTCTGGCTACCCTGTCAAACTCCAGAAAAATAAAAATTTTCAAATTGGAAAGCAGGGAAGAACAAATGAGAAGGTCTGCACTTCTAAAAGACTTATTAATTCTGAAATTATGCTTAATATTACACAATATTTTAAAATGCAATTATTTAAAACACATCTTCCAACTACTTGGAAATTCTGTTTGGAGATACTTGAGAATTAAAACATGCCATGCATAGCACAACTTCTCAGGTCTTTGTTGTGAATAAATCTACACTCACAAAGATATTCTTCTACTTTAATTGTAGGTATACACTGACAGTACTGCTCTTCAGAGCACTCTTAACCAACAGTTTTAATGTCAAAGGTTGAGGAAGAGAAGAATATAAAACCCAACGGAGAAAGTGCATACGCATCAAGTTGCATACCAATGAACAATCAAACAATGTTTTTGTTGCCTGGAGTAATGAAGGAGAAATGAAGGGATGAAATAATTCAGTCTGGGGAAGGCAGGGGACACACTACTTCTAGAACCTCAGATAAAGCCAAATGTGAGAGCTTTCACGTTTGCTTCTCAGAACCTTAGGGAACCTTAAGCAGTAGGGGAACTTACATAGCTGCACGGCCCTACTAAACAAACTGCACTGCACTTCAAGATTTCTTCTACCTCACTGATAACATGAAAACTGTGACAGACTTAATTTAAGTTCTCTGAACTGGATACACTAGTAAGCTCAAAGCATGCATCTGACCTGGCTTCATGAAGTCACTTCAAATGCCATACACTTCTTAACTTAGATTCAATAATACATAATGAAGATACTCATTCAAGTGACTACCTCAGCAGCAACAGCAGCTTACAATCAGACCACCTTCCCCAGCTCTTCATTCTTATCTCAATCATAGAATCATAGAATTGTTCAGGTTGGAAGGGACCTTAGAGATCATCTTGTTCCAATCCCACTGCTATGGGCAAGGACACCTCCCACTAGGCCAGGTTGCCCAAAGCCCCATCCAGCCTGGCTTTGAATACTTCCAGGGAGGGAGCATCCACAACTTCTCCGGGCAACCTGTTCCTGTGTCTCACCACCCTCACAGGGAAGAATTTCCTCCTTATATCTAGTCTAAATCTACCCTCTTCCAGTTTATAACCGTTACCCCTTGTCCTGTCATTACCTATCCTTGAAAAAAGTCCTTCCCCACCTTTCCTACAGGCCCCCTTCAGGTACTGGAAGGCTGCTATCAGGTCCCCCCGCAGCCTTCTCTTCTCCAGGCTGACCAGCCCCAACTCTCTCAGCCTGTCCTCGTAGGGGAGGTGCTCCAAGCCCTGTGATCATCCTCGTGACCCTCCTCCGGACCCGCTCCAACAGTTCCACATCCTTCTTGTGTTGGGGGCCCCAGAACTAGACACAAGACTCCAGGTGAGGTCTCACGAGAGCAGAGTAGAGGGGCAGAATCACCTCCCTTGACCTGCTGGCCACGCTTCTCTTGATGCAGCCCAGGATGCGGTTGGCCTTCTCGGCTGCAAGCGCACACTGCAATCTCAATACTGCCCAATGAGCTGTAGCAACTCTTCTTGAAGGCTTGCATGGTAAACTGGTTGAAACTGACGAAAAACAAATAAAAACTCACCTATACAATTGTTTTTCTTTTCTAAAACATATAAGTTCAGTGACGGACCCTGGGTAGAACTAAATGATCTTTGAAGTCCCTTCCAAACCAAGCCATTCTATTATTCTATGATCCTATCCACAACTGTAGCTTCATGTGCACAATTTATACACAACTGTTAACCAGGAAGGAATTGTTAGGAACTCTGACCAACATCAGGGAAAATAACAGCGCACACAACATACCATAAGGAGGCACCAGTTCTATGTATCAGTTTGCTCTGGAGTAGCAGACAGGCTTTTTAACTGTAAGCTGTTTGGATATCCAGACAGCACACACACATCCCTCAGCCTAAGCGCACTTTACATGCTTTTCCTCAAATTAAAAATAAAATTGTCCAGGCAGCATAGTTTAGGAAAGCTTTCATGTTCAACCCAAAAAGCAGAATTTTAGCAACAGAAGAGAGAAAGGATTAACAGGACTTCTCCATAAATCTAAAGAAAGAGTCCATCCTCACTAGAAAATTAAGCAAACAAAAAAAAAGCCTAAGTACCAAAATCAATGCATTCTGCATACAACTAAAGGTCTATCTTTGCAGAACATTTAACTTTCAAAAACCATCTAAAAAAAAAAAAAAATAATCTTTCAATTACAGGATTTGATATAGCACTAAATAACAATATGACACAAATATTTCTAAATGATTGCTCAACTAAAGTTGTCCATTTATCAGCTATGTTAACCAAACTTTATTACTTCCATACTCTTGGAAATGTATTTCTAGTGTTTTGCATTTAGACTCCATGAAATAAAGTGAATACTGTTTATGAACCTATTTCTAAAGGCCTTCAGGGTAAGCAGTTTCCAGTAGACTCCTATTACAATTATCAAGCTCCTGAAAATAAGCTATCAGTAAAACACATGTATATTGCCAGACTTCAAAAAAATGATATGAAGTTTAATTATAAATTACTGCTATAATTTGCCAGGCAAATATTTGTCGCCTTCATTTATTCCAAACTTTCTTTAACAGTGTGTACAGAGTAATGAGAAAACGATGGTCAAGAAACAGCATTACTCTCATGGACTAAGTAAGAAAAATTGTTCACTGAAGTCATTTTAGAGTTGCTAACTACTTCCACATTAAGTTATGCAAGTTAAAGAGGGTGACGGGACAAGAAACTCTTAGCACATGAACAGTCTTTTTATCTGTGCTATGAGCAGACAACACAAATATGCCTAGAAGTTTTGCAGTTGCTTGCTGCTCTACTTACTGGATTTTCTAAAGAAAAAAATAATTCTCTTACAAATGTATCTGTGTAAAGTAGCACAATCTCATTTCCATGGGAACAAAAATATTCTCAAGGCCACTGTCAGCTTGTGTATATCAGACACTAAATTACACTAACAAAAATCTCTTAATCAACATCAGAAAAATTAACATAGTTTATTAACAATATTCCAGTGCAGAAACAGATACAGCACATTCACTCTTTATAGAATTAGTCACGGTGATAGCTGAGAATATACTGTAGTGTTCTTTTACTTTACTATATTATAAAAACATGGTATTTTAAGTGTATAGTGCAGCTCAACTGATTTTTAATCAAAAAATATTTATGCTTTAAGATGTACTTCATGTTATTTCATATGCTGAAGTTCTGCATTTATTAAGAATACTTAAATTAAGGCATAGGTCTTACCTATAGTCTCTGTTACCATCAAGTTAAACCACCTTCCTCAAATAGTGTTTGACATCAGCTTCACCTAGAAAAGGCATCTGTCCTCTGTATCAGCGGTCCAACCTCACTCATTTCCACCTCTGCTCAGCCTTCTCTATTGTAAGAGCTTAAGTGTTTATGATTCTGTTAATCAAACTAGGTCAGAGAAAAAGCTAGCTGAACAGCCCAGAAAATAAACACACTTCATTTTTAAATAGAAAATTTCAACAATACTTTCAACATAATCAATTCCACAAGCAGGTTTGTTCAGCAGCCACATGAATACTTGAATCAACACAAGGGGAGTGGGTAAGACTCGGGCAGAAACATGAGGCATTGAACAGAAATCGGAGAAGGCAGGAGTTCTGGCCAGCCCTGTCTTCAACAGAATTATCTGTCAAGCCACACCATCTCTCTGCCACACATATGTGCCAGTACATTAAAATTATTATTACCGGCCAGAAACAGGAAACATTTACTAAACCACTCACACCAGCCATGCCATTCTTTGGCCACATAAAAGCCAACAGGATGTTATTGGCCTACAAAGGCTTAATCTCAGAGATACAGTCAAAAAGAGTGCAATAAAGAAGTAGATTAATTCATGAATCTAGGCCATACACGTAATTCTCAACAGCTTACTTGTCCTTCCTCATTCTCTGGGAAATCAGTGGCTGTGGGTGACATAGGTTAGTAACCCTTGTGACCAACTGTAACAAGATTCCACGTTCTGCAAGAACATTCTTGATCATTCGAGAGATGGAAACAGCTAGACAAGCTATCACCAAATAAAAAAACAATTAATTTTAACAAACTTAATATAAGGAGAATAATGACCAACGGCTTTAGATATACCAATGTCATAACCCTGAACCGAGAAAGAATGTCTGTCTGTATGCAAGTGTCCAAATTTCTGAATACTTCCTCTCCCTCCCCCTTTAAGTTAGGGGAACACCTCGGCTTACAAGCAGAATTAACACCCTGGGTTTCAATCACAGTGTGTGCATTTTAGCATCAGCCCTAACACCAAGACAGACCAATGACAGTCATAGACAGAACATTCCAGGTAATACGGCAGCACTAAAAGCAGAAAGTCTGCTGCTACAAACAGGCATACTTTTATTATGAGCAGTCTCACCACAATTATGTTCTTATTATGATAGTTAGTTACTTGCAATTAGTACTTGCAACACTAAAATACATTTCAAGTAGTAATACATCCCTTCAAAAGTGGCAGTCTGTCACTACAATATTGTTTTTTGATGTAACAACAGGTTAAAAGCTGTCAAATTCAAGGCCAGTGGCCTCTCTCATCCCTGACACATGCATAATCAAGTTACTAATGTATTAACAGTTGCCTAACATCATTTAGCTTTCGAAAAGAACATTTAAACTTAAACTGAGCAGCACATTCACTTACCTATTTGTGTTTAGAAGCTAATGACAAATACATACTAACATACTTCTTGGCTAAGACTGGCAAGGGGAATGGGACCTTAAAACAGCATACCTTTTCCCTCTTCACCATGTCTGAAATACTTCTGCATCTCAGATAGAATTTATGCGGTAAATATGGTAATTTTGATAGCGGTGATCAGTTAAGCTACATCAAAACTTTTCTCCCCTCAAAAGACAATTTCCTAACTGGACCAAAAAGTCAAAGACACTCACGCTGGCCTGATTAGCATCCAAACTGGCAGGGAAGGAGATGTGCAACCAGGGCTAAGGGAATTAAGCAAATCCTCTGTGTCAATATCAGACAACTGCTACAGCATCTTAACCTCCTGACTTGGACTAGAACACTTCTCTTCCATACCGTGTAAAACATACTATTNGTAGGGGAGGTGCTCCAAGCCCTCTGATCATCCTCGTGACCCTCCTCCGGACCCGCTCCAACAGTTCCACATCCTTCTTGTGTTGGGGGCCCCAGAACTAGACACAAGACTCCAGGTGAGGTCTCACGAGAGCAGAGTAGAGGGGCAGAATCACCTCCCTTGACCTGCTGGCCACACTTCTCTTGATGCAGCCAGGATGCGGTTGGCCTTCTGGGCTGCAAGCGCACACTGCTGGGTCATGTTGTTTCTCATCAACTGACACCCCCAAATCCTTCTCCTCAGGACTACTCTCAAGCCATTCGCCCAGCCTGTATTTGCACTTGGGATTGCCCCAACCCAGGTGCAGGACCTTGCATTTGGCTTTGTTTAACTGCATGAGGTTAGCATGGGCCCACCTCTCAAGCCTGTCCAGGTCCCTCTGGATGGCATCCTTTCACTAGGGTGTCAACTGCACCATACTGCTTGGCATCATCTGCAAACTTGCTGAGGGTGCATTCAATCCCACTGTCCATATTCGGTAATTCTGTTTTTTCTTATTAAGTCTTTGCACAATCAAAGCAGTGAATGTGGCAAACTACTTCTGTGTGAGTAGTTTTCAAGAAGTGCATTTCCTACTATTGCTAGATTACCTGAAGATTCCTCTGACAAGATGCAGTGAGTGGCAAACTAACAATTGCAGCTATTCTGTAACTTGCCTACATTAGCTGCCAGTGCAGGACAAGTATAGAAGATAACTGTAACAAATGAGAAGTCAGAACAGGTTTTACAGTTCAGTTCTGCCTCACCCTCCAACTACAGCTATTCACAACAACTGTATGTATACATATTCAAATCAACAGTTATTTTCCATTTCCTATTACTAGTACAAGCCTAAGACTTCAAGATATGGTTCTATCTACTCTTAAAGTAAATTATTTATGAAAAACACATGTAGGTATGCAAACTCCCGAGCACATTCTTTTAAATGTGTCATGCTTTTGCCTTTTTACGGACCTTATCAAAATTGAAGAGTAATTTCAAGAATTTCAACAAATGCATAAAAATTAATTCCATGAGAAGTGTTCTTTCTTACACAAATCAGAGCTAAACCCAGATAATCACAGAAGCTCAGTACTGTTCTTGCTTCTCTATTGGGACATGCTCATCTATGCTAAATGGAAGAACAAAAGGCAAGTCTCAGCAAGGGATTTTACTTCAATACAGAGAGAAAATTACTCACATTGAGTGCAGACCAGCATAAAAATACATTAAGTAGAGAGGTTTTGGAATCTCCATTCTTGAAAATATTTAATAAGTGGTCTGGAAAAGACACTTAATAGCCTGATGCAATTTCAGTGTTGGCCTTGTCTGAGCACAAGACTGGATCAGACAACCTCCAGATTTCCCTGCCAATCTAAAATATTCTATGAGCCAAGACAATTCTGAACTGGGTTCACCATCTCAAAACCAAGGGCCACACTGTTTTGAAAGCTTATGCTACAGAGCTTGATTGCCTTTTAAATCCTAATTTCAGAAGATAAAATCAATCACCACTATCCTCTAAAATTCTTGATATTTCAATCAACTATAATTTGGAAAACAATACTACTATAAAGGGAACAATAATTTCTGAATTATAATGCTTAATCAGACTGTACTCTGGTGTATACACACTGGTTGTTTTAATCAGTATACACACTATGCCTCCTGTTATAGTCTTCTTTAACAACTCCACAACTAGCTAGTTCACACACTCCTTCCCATTACAATCCTGTTGCTTTTCTACATTTAAAAGAGGCCTTCTCTGCTTAACAGTACAATTGGAACCTTCAGTTCCTCCTCCTGTAAATCATAATTAAAAAAATAAGCCAGGAAAGCTCTTCGCTAATTAAGAATGTAACCTAACTATAGTACAACACACTCTCCACACACTTACCAACATCTTTAAAATAAAGAAAGAACTGAAGATGTGGTGCTCCTTTCAAAGCCAAGCTAAGAAAAAGATCCCTTCTCCTAAAATTAGGACATGTCAAAGAAGTAACTTTGCAAGTTAGGGTTCAAGAAACAATTGTCGTTTCAATTAATGTATCAGGACAATAGAATCTCAATTAACTCCAAATAAAGCTTTGATTATGTTTTTGGGTTTGTTTGTTGTCTGTTTTAAAGGAGAAAGGACTAGAGATACAAAGTAAAATAAAAGAAATATAGCAAAAAAAAAAAAAGGTGAGGAAAAACTTTTAAAGAGCAGTTTTTCAAACTAGCTTTCTTCATATCCTAATAGAGCTCTTCTTCTAACCCAACCTTTGTGCCTTAAGTATCATTCTTTGCCAATCTTTTACTTACTGTCATTTAAGTGACTACAGATTTACTCTGTTCTTGGTGTGCTTAAGACCAGAAGCCTGATCTGCACCCTCAAATATTAAATACTATTTTTTTAGATTTCAATTTCAAACCCCCTCCACTCTTTTTAAGAAATCTTAAACACATTCTAGAAGCTATCAATAAGCAAGTCAACGAGTACACATGTTTACAGTATTCAGCTGTGATCTACTCTGTGACCTGTTTCCCTGCAACTGGAAGGATGTACCCCTTCAATTCTTTCCTCCCAAACACAATGCTCTTTTGGGCCTTGTTAAGCCCCTTAAGCTGACAGCTCCCAATTGATACTTCAGGATATTCAAGATTATTCACATTTTTTTCTATATTCTTTAAGTAAGAGTTTCAGGTCCAAATCATATTTTTCTTCAATATCTCAAAAAACTTTCACTTCCTTATAGTTACCTTTAAGAAACTGCTCACCAAGGAACTTATTCTGACTGATCTCAGCAACTGATTTTTCTTGCTTTCACTTCCAGAATCTTTCCAGTCCTATTGTATTCAGCCTTAAGATAGAGTCTCTCACTCCTTTCTGTCAGTTCTTCTCTCTTTAAAAACATTCTGTAGTTCTGAGAACAGTTACATTTTCTTCAACACCCAATTTTACATTTAATTTCAAGTTTTAAAATTACTTACCCTTTCTTGTTAAACCACTCATTCCTTCACTCTCTCTTTGTTACAAACAATCCTCTACATCTCATCCCTCTTTCAAGAGGGCCTTAAAAAAAGCAGTGGTGGCAAGTTTACCCTTTTGGCTATCGCATGCTATCTTGATCCAGATAGCCATCATATTCAAAGCAACTGTACATACCTTTTTCTCTAACAATTATGTGAACAGCTATCATTGAACTAAGATATTCATGATATATCTAATCCAATCAAATGACATGCTTCTTCAGAATTGACAGCCCACAGTTCACTTATTTCTTCATACTGTTACTTTGTGTCCTAGTCTAAAAACCTCATGATCATGTGCTGAACTAAATAACTGTAACGACTGTAATAACTTTTTTATTTGCAGTATCCTCAGACTAAAACTAGTTGGAGTGGTTACTAACTCACTATAGCATAGGCAAGACCTTGTAAGCGAATTCATTAGTGCAATCATTTTCCTTTAAATGGCTGATTTTAGGCCTTCTATGAGGACACTGCGGACAGCATCATTCTGCATATACCCTTTACAGTGACTTCTGATACAAATGGCAAACGAATGAAATGTAATATTGCTAGATATAACTATTTATGCTTTCTACAACAGAATCATAAAGGTCTGCAAGCACCCTGTCATTATGAAATGTTGCAGTATGAATTCACACTTTATGGGGAGGGGGGGGGAGAAGAAACAATCAAACCAGAAGTCATGAAAAACATGCAGACATTGACTTAATCAAACATAGCAGTAGATCCTGAACCAAGCAATGCCACTGCAATTAGCCACAATTCAGAAGACTCACTGACACACTTGCTCTGTTCCAACTCTGTAACATAATCACATACACTGCTTTACTACATTGCACCCCTACATCTTGCTAGGAAATGCTTGCATTATACATTAGAAATTCTAACCTTCAGCCCAGTTCAGCAACCCATTTTCCATTCCCATGACTTCTGCTTGATTACAGAAGGTATATGTGCTCAAAGCAATCTCCATTTCTAACCTGTTTTTAACATTTAAATTGATCTCTTCAAACACAGTTTCTCATTACTGACCAAACATTATGCCAGACAAAAGCTATACTGAGAAGCGGATGACTTGGACCTCCAGGTATCACCAGGACCTTCTGCTGGCACTGCTACAAAAAGAAACATTTTTACCTGCCACTTGTTAACTGCATCTGCCCTACCACTTTCCTCCTGACAGCACAAGCATTTTTGCAGCCAGACACAGACAAAGTAAGAAAGTACTCTGCCTGAAAACAGAGGACTTTGTAATGAAAAGTGAGCATGCACTCCCACTGTCCCCATCCAAGAACACTGAAACTATGGCCTTAAACATTCAATTTTCAACTCCTCCTGAGAGTGCTAAATGAGCAAGACTGCAGATAACCCTCTGGGTGTACTCAATTTCTACTGAAACTTACACCACTTGTTATTGGAAATGCTTACCTCACAGAGGTAAATCACGACAGGAAAGAAGGAAATCAATTCTAGTGCTTACAGAACTCACCTTTCTTCAATCATGTTCCCCATTTGATTTGATTTTTTTTTTTTAAGTATATTAATTTGGCTTCCACCGTATTTTATTTCTTGCTTTCTCCTCTAATAGTTCATTCAAGCAGTTTAATGCCAAGTTGCCTGAATATACTTTTCAGAAGTCTCTACCACCATTATAAATGGACTAGGAAGATTTTTTTGTTTGTTTTCAATTGTTGAGTTTTCTATTATGTCTTTACCAAAGGCACGCAGTAGAAAAAGGGAAGAATGAAGAGTTAAGTAGATCTTAAATATGAAAGACAAGGAAATATTCCTCACTCCCTTTTTACTTCCAGGAAAAAGGGGAGAAATCTTTTTGTTGTTTTTACATCAGAGTATTTTATTTGCTGGATTAGAAAACTATCAAAGAGAAGTAACTACTGTTTATTCAACATTCCTTTATCCTTATCCACTCACACGTTAAAAAACTCAGAAATATTTAAAGTAGTCCAAATCTTCCATAAGTACTTTATAAAACTTACAGAAATGGTCTGTGGTTCCTTGTATCTAAAATAATGGTAATCAAGCTACTGCAAACACATTAAAAGAGGCGAACACAACAAAAGGCAAGAATTCACCTGGTCTTGACAAAATAACCCTGTCACTAGTTATATCTTACTAACCATAGGTACAGTGCTCAAGGACTCAGAGAATTTGATTGAAAACCAACAACAGAAGTATATCAGAAATTAAGCTTATTTCAGATTTCCTACCAATCAAAGAATTAAAGCATTAGTTTGTGGGCTTCTTTCCCCCTAGTAGTACCTTGTCTTTCTGTTTACATACATATCATCTCATTTTACAGGATTTCTTCATTTAGAACTGTTACTAGTCAAGAAAAAATGGCATGGATACTTCTCAGAGTCTCATTCTCTTTAAAACAGAAAGTCTAAGTGCATTAATAACAATGTAAAATGTCAACAGAAATAGTTAGATCCCTAAAACATTTCCTTAAATGCACAATTACACTGTCTGATAGAGAAAATTCTTGGCTACAAAACATTCTTTTTCAACGTAGTCATCGTCATGAGCTATGCATTTTTGCCAGCTATGAACAAGAGCCTGCATGCTGCACTCATCAAAAGTAGCACCAGCAGAGGTGCCCCACTGCTGCAACGCATCACCCAGCTCCGCCTCACTGCATTCACATCCACTGTTTGGTCTCCATCAACGTTCAGCAAGAGTTGATGTATGTCAACAGGTACTATTGCCCACCAGGCATAGGGAGGGGCGTTTAGC